>JALJVW010000178.1:0-60866 GCA_024865655.1 Emberiza elegans
GATTGTGAAAGCGGATCAGTTGAAAAGTGCGATTACAATGGTTAGTTCCGCTATGAGGTTTGTTGTTGGAGGTAGAGCTATGTTTGTTAGGTTGGCCAGCAGTCATCAGGTGGCTATGAGTGGGAGTAGAGGTTGGAGTCCTCGTGTGAGTAGGAGGATTCGGCTGTGTGTTCGTTCGTAGTTGGTGTTAGCTAGGCAGAATAATATTGAGGAAGTTAAGCCGTGGGAGATTATTAGGATTATTGCTCCTGAGAATGCTCATTGGGTTTGGATCATGGTTGCGGCTACAACTAGCCCTATGTGGCTGACGGATGAGTAGGCGATTAGAGACTTTAAGTCAATTTGGCGTAGGCAGATGGCGCTGGTTATTAGTGCGCCTCATAGGGCTAAGGTGATGAAGGGGTAGTGTAAGTTGTTTGAGGATGGGTTTACCAGAATTGTGATTCGCATGATGCCATAGCCCCCTAGTTTTAGGAGGAGAGCGGCTAGTAGTATGGAGCCGGCAATGGGAGCCTCTACATGGGCTTTAGGGAGTCAGAGGTGTAGGCCGTATAGGGGGGCTTTGACTATGAAGGCAAGCAGGAGGGCCAGGCTTGCAATTAGGCCTGATCAGGAGGAGTTTAATGTGGGATGAGATAGCTTAAGTATTGGGAGGTATAGAGTGCCGATTTGGTTGTGTAGGTGGAGGATGGCGATTAATAGTGGTAAGGAGCTGGCAAGTGTGTAGAATAGGAGGTAGATGCCAGCGTTTAGGCGCTCTGGTTGGTTGCCTCATCGGGTGATTAGAATGAGGGTGGGGATTAGGGTGGCTTCGAATGCGATGTAGAAGAGTATGAGCTCTGAGGCAGAGAAGGCAATGAGGATGAATAGTTGGGCTAGGACTACCGTAGAGGCGAAAATTCGTTTACGGATGGTTGGTTCTGGTTCTAGGTGGTTTTGGCTTGCTATGATTATGAGGGGGAGGAGTCAGCATGATAGAACTAGCAGAGGGGAGGAGATTTGGTCAATGGATGTTCAAGGAGTTAGGCCTTTGTTTGGGTAGTAGGTTGGTGTGAGTCATTGGAGGCTGATGGTGGCAATTAGTAGGCTGTACAGTGTAATGTTAGTTCATAAGTGTTTACGTGGGGAGAGGAGGGCTAGGGGGAAGAGTATTGTGGTTGGGGCGATGATTTTTAGCATTGTAGCAGGTTGAAGTTGTGTAAATGGTCGGATCCGTGGGTTCGGGTTGAGGCTACCAGTAGGGCCAGGCCTGTGCCTGCTTCGCAGGCAGAGAATGTTAGTATGAGGATGGGCAGGATGGTGGAGGTTGATGATTGAATTTGGATGGGCCATATGGCTAAGGCAACATACATAGATAGTATTATGCTTTCTAGACATAGTAGGGCTGAGATTAGGTGGGTTCGGTGAAAGGCTAAGCCCAGGCTGCTTAGGGTGAAGGCGGAGTAGAAGCTCAGGTGGAGGTAAGACATAAAGAAAGTTATAGGGTGGGAGCTATAATTTGTTGAGTCGAAATCAACCGTCTTGGTTAGACTAACTTTCTGTTATTCTGCCCATTCTAGTCCGCCTTGAATTCATTCGTACACCAACCCTAGGGTGAGGAGGAAGATGAGGGCGGAGGCTCAGGTTAGGGTAGTAATGGGGGATTGTAATTGGACAGCTCACGGGAGTGGGAGGAGTAGGGCAATTTCTAGGTCGAATAGAAGGAAGAGGATGGCTACTAAGAAGAAGCGGATTGAAAAGGGAAGTCGAGCGGACCCTAGTGGGTCGAATCCGCATTCGTATGGGGATAGTTTTTCTGAGTCGGGGCTTATTTGGGCGAGTCAAAAGTTTAATGTGGTTAAAAGGATGCTTAGGGCTAGGGATAGGGTTAGTATGAATAGGATTATGTTTATTACTCTTCTCTGGGTTTAAACCAGATTTTAAGGATTGGAAGTCGATTGTAATTAATATACTAGAAGAGTAAGATCCTCATCAGTAGATAGAGATGTAGAGGAACAGTCAGACAACGTCTACGAAGTGTCAATATCAGGCGGCCGCTTCAAATCCGAAGTGGTGGTTTGATGTGAAGTGGTATTTAATTAGGCGTAGGAGGCATACTAGTAGGAACGTAGAGCCGATGATTACGTGCAGGCCGTGGAATCCGGTAGCGACGAAGAATGTTGAGCCGTAGACTCCGTCGGCGATGGAGAATGGCGCTTCGTAATACTCCATGGCTTGTAGAGCGGTGAAGTAGAATCCCAGTAGGACTGTTAAGGAGAGGGCTTGGATTGCTTGTTTTCGGTTGGCCTCTGTGATGCTGTGGTGAGCTCATGTGACGGTAACTCCTGAGGCCAGGAGGATGGCGGTGTTTAGGAGTGGGACCTCTATGGGGTCAAGGGGTTTGATTCCTACGGGGGGTCATTGTCCTCCTAGTTCGGGTGTGGGGGCTAGGCTTGAATGGAAAAAGGCTCAGAAGAAGCCCAAGAAGAAGAAAGCTTCTGATGTGATGAATAGGGCTATTCCGTAGCGCAGCCCTTTCTGTACGGTGGGGGTGTGGTGGCCTTGGAATGTGCTTTCTCGTACGATATCACGTCATCATTGGAATATAACGAGGGCAGTTGAAATTAGGCCTAGGATAAGGAGTCGGGGGGAGTTGTAGTGGAATCATATTGTTAGTCCTGAGGTAGTTAGGAGAGCAGAGGCTGCTCCTAGGATAGGTCATGGGCTAGGGTCTACTATATGGTAAGAGTGTGCTTGGTGTGCCATTGGGGTTAGATATTTTCTTGTAGGTAGAGGCTCAGTAATAGAACGAAGACGTAGGCTTGGATTATTGCTACAGCTACCTCTAGGATGGTTAGTAGGAATAGGACTAGGAAGGTTAGGAGGGAGACTACTGGCATTGTAGAGAATAGGGCTGTTGTGGCTGTAGAGATTAGTTGGATAAGCAGGTGTCCTGCTGTTAGGTTGGCTGTTAGGCGCACGCCCAGGGCTAGTGGGCGGATGAGTAGGCTTGTTGTTTCGATTAGGATGAGAGCTGGGATTAGTGGGGTGGGGGTGCCTTCTGGCAGGAGGTGGGCTAGTGAGGCGGAGGGTTGGTTTCGTAGTCCTGTTAGCAGGGTGGCAAGTCATAGGGGGAAGGCTAGAGCCAGGTTTATAGACAGTTGGGTGGTTGGGGTGAATGTGTAGGGTAGTAGGCCTAGAAGGTTGATGAGCAGCAGGAAGATTATTAGGGATGTTAAGATTAGGGCTCATTTGTGCCCTTTTTTGTCTAGTGGCATTATTAGTTGTTTTGTAACTAGGTTGACGAATCATAGTTGGAGGGTTGAAAGTCGGTTGGTGATTCATCGGTTGTCCAGAGACGGGAGGAGGAGGGCCGGGAATGTTATTGAGATAAGGATCAGTGGGATTCCTAGGAAGGATGGGCTTGAAAATTGGTCGAAGAAACTTACGTTCATGGTCAGGTTCAAGGGGTGGTGTTTGGGGCGATGGGCGGTTTGTTAGAGGGGGGGTTCATTGATACGAATGACAGAAGTTTGGGCTGGATGATTAGAGAAAAAGTGAGTCACGAAGCGAGCATGATAAAAAATCATGGACCGGGGTTTAGTTGGGGCATACCATTAAGGAGGGGGGGGGTTCCCTCTTTCTTTAGCTTAAAAGGCTAATGCTGGTTCATAGCTTCTTAATGATTAGGATGATACTATAGTAGATCAGTTTTCAAAGTCGGCGAGTGGAGTAGATTCTACTACGATTGGCATGAAGCTGTGGTTGGCTCCGCAGATTTCTGAGCACTGTCCGTAGTAGACGCCTGGTCGGGAGGCAAAGAAAGAAGTCTGGTTGAGGCGTCCTGGGATGGCATCGGTTTTTACACCTAGGCTGGGGACAGCCCATGAGTGGATGACGTCATCGGCTGTAACAATAACTCGAATGGTGGAGTTTATGGGGACAATAACGCGATGGTCTACTTCTAGCAGGCGGAAGTGGCCTAGGGGTAGGTCTGCTGTTGGGATTATGTAGGAGTCGAATGTTAGTTCTTTGAGATCAGTGTATTCGTAGGTTCAGTATCATTGATGGCCGATGGCTTTTAGGGTTAGGTCGGGCTCATTGATTTCGTCTATTATGTAGAGGATTCGTAGAGATGGTAAGGCTAGGGTGACTAGGACTATGGCGGGAAGGATTGTTCAGACGAGCTCGATTACTTGTGCGTTAACTGTGTTGGATGTTAGTTTTTCTGTGAGTGTGTGGGTTAGTAGGTAGAGGACTAAGCTGCAGATTGCTAATGCGACTATTAGGGCATGGTCGTGGAATCCTATTAGTTCTTCTATGATGGGGGAGGAGGCGTCTTGGAAGTTAAGTTGTGAGTGGTTGGCCATGTTTAAGTAGAGATGTGCAAAGTTTTCATTTGCAACTTAGTCTTGACAAGGCTATGTAATTGTTTTACTAACATCTCTATGAGAAAGAAGCATAGGTGGTTTATGCGGTTGGCTTGAAACCAACATATGGGGGTTCGACTCCTTCCTTTCTTGGACCTGAACAAAGGGCGGTTCTTCGAAGGTGTGGAATGGGGGCGGGCAGCCGTGGATTCATTCAACGTTTGTGCTTGTTAGTGCTGGTTGCAGTACTTTACGTTTTGATGCGAAGGCTTCTCAGATGATGAAGACTAGCATGATTACGGCTGTTAGGGAGATGAGGGATCCCACTGAGGAGATGGTGTTTCATAATGTGTAGGCGTCCGGGTAGTCTGAATATCGTCGTGGCATGCCGGCTAGGCCTAGGAAGTGTTGGGGGAAGAATGTTAAGTTTACACCTACGAATATTACGCCGAAGTGGGTTTTAGCTCATGTTGAGTGTAGCGTGTATCCTGTAAATAGTGGGAATCAGTGGGTGAATCCTGCTAGGATGGCAAAGACTGCTCCTATAGATAGTACGTAGTGGAAGTGTGCTACTACGTAGTAGGTGTCATGTAAGGCGATGTCTAGTGAGGAGTTTGCTAGGATAATCCCTGTCAGGCCTCCGACTGTAAATAGGAAGATGAAGCCTAGAGCTCATAGTATTGGAGGGTCTCATTTGATTGTGCCTCCGTGGAGCGTGGCAAGTCAGCTGAAGACTTTGATTCCGGTTGGGATGGCAATGATTATAGTAGCGGATGTGAAGTATGCGCGAGTGTCAACATCCATTCCTACTGTGAACATGTGGTGGGCTCAGACGATGAAGCCTAGGAACCCGATGGATAGCATGGCTCATACTATTCCTATGTAACCGAATGGTTCTTTTTTGCCTGCGTAGTATGTTACTACATGGGAAATGATCCCGAACCCTGGAAGGATTAGGATGTAGACTTCTGGGTGGCCGAAGAATCAGAAAAGGTGCTGATATAGGACAGGGTCTCCTCCTCCGGCAGGATCGAAGAATGTAGTGTTGAGGTTGCGGTCTGTGAGGAGTATTGTAATTCCTGCAGCAAGTACTGGGAGAGAGAGGAGTAGTAGGACTGCGGTGATTAGAACTGATCAGACGAATAGGGGAGTTTGGTATTGTGATAGGGCAGGAGGTTTTATGTTGATTGCTGTTGTGATGAAGTTGATTGCCCCTAGGATTGAGGAGATACCGGCCAGGTGTAGGGAGAAGATTGCGAGGTCAACTGAAGCTCCGGCGTGGGCTAGGTTGCCAGCTAGTGGGGGGTATACTGTTCAACCTGTGCCGACACCCGCTTCGACAGTAGACGATGCTAGAAGGAGCAGGAAGGAGGGAGGGAGTAGTCAGAAGCTTATGTTATTTATTCGTGGGAATGCTATGTCCGGGGCTCCGATTATTAGGGGGACTAGTCAGTTTCCGAAGCCTCCGATCATAATTGGTATAACTATGAAGAAGATTATTACGAAAGCATGGGCCGTGACAACTACGTTGTAGACCTGGTCGTCTCCTAGAAGAGCTCCAGGTTGGCCTAGTTCTGCTCGGATAAGGAGGCTTAGGGCGGTACCCACTATCCCGGCTCATGCGCCGAAGATTAGGTATAGGGTTCCAATGTCTTTGTGGTTGGTTGAGAATAGTCATCGGTTGATGAAGGTCACAGGTAAGATGGCTGAGTGTATAAGCGTTAGGCTGTAGTCCTTTTTACAGAGGTTCAATTCCTCTTCTTATCGGCTCTGTAGTGAAGTTCATAGTGAGTTGCAAGCTCATTGATGTGCATTAATTATGTACCGGGGCCTTAGGCAGAAGCCCGTAGGTTGGGGCATATAGCTGTTAACTATACGGTCATGGGATCGAAGCCCATCTGTCTAGTGGGTTTGGAAGGTCCTAGCTTAATTAAAGCACCTGAGTTGCATTTAGGGGATGCAGGGTAGTGGCCTGCGGACTTTAGCAGAAACTAAGAGGGTTTAACTCTTGTTTAAGGCTTTGAAGGCCTTCGGTTTGGGTAATCCTAAGTTTCTTAGACGATGGTAAGGATCATAGGAGAGATGGGAAGGAGTATGATCGTTATGGTGGTTAGGATGGCAATTATGATGCTGGTTGGATTGTTATTACGTCATTGTTTTATGTGATTTGTAGTGTGTGGGGGTAGTGTAATAGCCGTGCAGTATGCGAGCCGTAGGTAGAAGAAGAGGCCTAGTAGGGAGAGAAGGGAGATGAGTGTAGCTGCTGGGGCTATGTCCTGTTTGGTTAACTCCTGGATGATAAGTCATTTGGGCAGGAATCCTGTTAGGGGAGGGAGTCCTGCGAGGGAGAGTAGGGTTAGTAGTAGCATTGCGCTTAAGGATGGGATTTTAGTTCACGCAGTTATTAGCGTGGAGAGTTTTAGGACTTTGATTGTATTTAGGGTGAGGAAGATGGAGGCAGTTATTATAGCGTACAGGTAGAAGTTGAGCAGGGTGAGCTTGGGGTTGTAGATGATGATGATTGCTATTCAGCCTAGATGCGAGATGGAAGAAAAGGCTAGGATTTTTCGGACTTGTGTCTGGTTGAGACCTATTCATCCCCCTAGTGCTGTTGAAAGGATGGCCAGGGTGGTTAGGAGGGTGGGGTTAAGTGAAGAGGAAGTCATATAGAGTAGTGCAATTGGGGGGAGTTTTATGATGGTGGATAGGAGGAGGCCGGTGGTGAGAGGAGAACCTTGGAGTACTTCTGGGAATCAGAAGTGGAATGGCACCAGTCCTAATTTTATTGCGATTGCTGAAGTGAGGAGGAGGCAGGATGTGGGGTTGGTAAGTTGAGTGATGTCTCACTGTCCTGTGTATCATGCGTTGGACATGCTGGAAAATAGGACTAGGGCAGAGGCAGCTGCTTGGGTGAGAAAGTACTTGGTGGCGGCTTCGATGGCTCGTGGGTGGTGGGACTTTGAAATTAGGGGGAGGATGGCAAGTGTGTTAATTTCAAGGCCTGTTCAGGCTATAATTCAATGGTTACTTGAGATGGTGATGGTTGTACCTAAGAGGAGGCTGATGATGAAGATTAGGTTTGCCTGGGGGTTCATTAGTAGGGGAAGGAGTTGAACCATCATTTTCGGGGTATGGGCCCGATAGCTTGTTTAGCTTACCCTACTAGAAAGTAATATAAGGGGAGTATGGAGGATTTTGATTCCTCTAGTGTAGGTTCGATTCCTGCTTTTCTAAGTACTAGGAAATGAGAGGGCTGGTATACCTCCATGTTCACTTTATCATAGTGACCCTTAGGGTTCAGGCACATTTCCGTTGTGGTCTTAGGTAGGGAGGAAGACCCGCGTAGGAGATTGGTATGCTGATGTGTCAGAGGCATAGGGCTAGTGTGAGTGGTAGGAAGTTTTTTCACAGCAGGTGTATTAGTTGATCGTATCGGAATCGTGGGTAGGAGGCACGGATTCACAGAAACCCAGCTGACAGGAGCAGAACTTTTGTAGCTAGGATAACGGGGTACAGCTCTTGAGGTGGGTTGAGGAAGCTTGGGTTAAAGAATAGAATCGTGGTTAGTGTGTTCATGAGCATGATATTGGCATATTCGGCCAGGAAGAAGAGTGCAAATGGGCCTGCTGCATACTCTACGTTGAATCCAGACACCAGTTCGGACTCTCCTTCTGTTAGGTCGAAGGGAGCACGGTTAGTTTCGGCGAGTGTGGAGACGTATCATATTATAGCGAGGGGCCAGCAGGGGAAGATAAAGTAAAGTGGTTCTTGTGCGACTGCGAGGGTGCTGAGGGTATAGCTGCCACTTAGTAGGACGACAGAGAGAAGGATAATGGCTAGGGTGACTTCGTAGGAGATTGTTTGGGCTACTGCCCGTAGTGCCCCAATTAGGGCGTATTTAGAGTTGGAGGCTCAGCCCGACCATAAAATGGAATACACTGCTAGGCTTGACATGGCCAATAGGAACAGTAAGCCCAGGTTGAGGTCTGCTAGGGAAAATGGCAGAGGTAATGGGGTTCAGATTGAGATTGCTAATAGTAGAGCCAGTATTGGGGTTGCGATGAATAAGAAGGGGGAGGATGTTGATGGTCGGATTGGCTCTTTGATGAACAGTTTTACGCCATCTGCTAGAGGTTGGAGGAGTCCGAAGGGGCCGACGATGTTTGGGCCTTTTCGGCCTTGTATGTAGCTTAGGATTTTACGTTCTACTAGGGTGAGAAAGGCCACTGCGATTAAAATTGGGAGGGCATAGGAAAGGGCTATGATGAAGTTGATTAGAAGGGGGTAGTTGGCCATTGGGGGTGGTTGGGGTAAGCTAGGGAGAGGATTTGAACCTCTGAGTTAAAGGACTTAAGCCTTTTGCATTTTCCGAGCTCTGCCACGCTAGCTGGTCCTTTTCTTGGACGTGATGTGGTGTGATAGCCTTTTGTAATTTAGTTGGTTTCACTACTTAAGGCGAAGGCTTGCTTGTGGTATTGGCCTCACTTTTCCTATCCTTTCGTACTGGGAAGAGTTTGTCATAGATAGAAACCGACCTGGATTGCTCCGGTCTGAACTCAGATCACGTAGGACTGTTAATCGTTGAACAAACGAACCCTTAGTAGCGGCTGCACCACTAGGATGTCCTGATCCAACATCGAGGTCGTAAACCTCCCCGTCGATACGGACTCTCGGAGGAGATTGCGCTGTTATCCCTGGGGTAGCTTGGTCCATTGATCAATTGTATTGGGTCTGGGTACTGTTAGCACGTCGAGGGGTTGCTCTTAGTCTAGAGGTGTGGTCTAATTTTTGGAGGTTTTGTTTTGCTCCAAGGTCGCCCCAACCGAAAAACGCAGACCAAAGGCTTATGTGGCAGTGAACCTGGTAGGTGTGTATGTGATTTAAGGTGGTTGCTGGTTTTGAAGTTCCACAGGGTCTTCTCGTCTTATGGGTTTATCCCTGCTTTTGTACAGGGAGATCAATTTCACCGATTGCCTGTAAGAGACAGTTAAGACCTCGTTTAGCCATTCATACTAGTCTCGATTTATGGGACAATTGATTGCGCTACCTTTGCACGGTTAGGATACCGCGGCCGTTGAACGTGGGTCACCGGGCAGGCATCACCTTCAATACTTGTTTTGGGTTTGCTGAAGGCTATGTTTTTGGTAAACAGTCGGGCCTTGACGGGTTTGCCTAGTTCCTTTTACAGGTTTTAATCTTTCTTAATGGACGCTCCTCTGTCGGGTTAACAAGATGCTTAATACTGTGCTTGTTTGATTTGTCGTATATTGGTGGTTTGTTAATAATGTACAGATGTAAGCTTGCGTCGTAGAGGGAGGACCCTGGTTACTCATTCTAGCATTGATTCTCCTATTTAAGTATAGGTTGGCCTGTTAATGGGGAGGGAGTCATAGAGTTCTTATATTTTTGTAATATGGAGCTTTAACGCACTCTTTGTTGATGGCTGCTTGAGGGCCCACAATTCAGTTAGGGGTAATTATTATTTATCCGCTCGTAGAGATTGTATTCTTTTTTAAAGGAGCTGTACCTCCTTTAAATAGCCCTTAATTCGCTTCATTAGGGTTTGTGGGGTTTCCTTGGAGAAGAATTAAGAGTGAACTTAGATTCGTTTCACAGGCAACCAGCTATCACCCAGCTCGGTTGGCTTTTCACCTCTACTAACAAGTCATCCCACTCTTTTGCCACAGAGACGGGTTCGCTCATGATAGCTGCTCGTGAGTAGCTCGCTTGGGTTTCGGGGTGGCAAACTTAAATTCATTTTGCTTGGTTTTTCTTGCTAGACCATGATGCAAAAGGTACAAGGGTTGATCTTTGCTGTTTATAGCTTAGTTTTCATTGCTATTTCATCTTTCCCTTACGGTACGTGGTCTCTATCGCGCCAATGGTGTCTTTTCTATCGCCTATACTGGGACTAGTGAATGCTTTAGTTGGGTGGAGGGGAATGGCTTTGTTATTCCAGGTCGTGTCGATTGGGCTAGAGTTTGGCATCAAGACGATCTGATGTTGGCAGACTCATCCTCAGAGCACCCTGGGCTGGGTTTAGAGCCCCTCCTCCTGTGGGATCTCTGGGGCTTTTCTTCCCTGTTGGATTCCTGTGCACTAGAGTTGCTCAGAACAGCCTCTTCTATGAGGTTCTGCCATGGAGATTTTTCCTCCATGGTCTCCATCCACAGCTCCTTCTCTGGGGGAGGAAGGACAAGGAGAGGATGGGATTTGCCTCCATGCCAGAGGGAAGGGGAAGAAGATCCCCCCAGTGCATCTCTGGCAGGACGGCGGTGGCAGTGGGCTTGTCCTGCAGCCAGGGGCCATGCTGGGCTGGGAGATGGAGCAGGAGAGAGGGGGAAAGGGAAACTGACTTCCCCTTCACCTGCCTGGGTATCCCAGGGATCCTTCCTCTTTCGGACAGCCTCCTCCTCTATTGAGTCAAGGTGTGGGAATGGGAAATCCTGTTCTGGGAAGAAAACAAAGGGCGCGCACATTGTCTTTTGTACTGGTTTGAAGGCAAACCTGGGGGAGAGTCTAAGCCAGAATTACAATTTAATAAGAAATCGAAGTTTAAGGCAATGATACAGAAACACTGCCTTAAACTGACAGAGTCAGGATATAACCTGACACCCTGTTGGTCACGGTGGTGGCAGCAGTCCCATTAAATGGTGGCTGCAGTCCTTGTTGAGGGATGAACGTGATTCTGTCAAAGCAGTGAACCTGTAGATGGGTCTGCTCTTCCTCTGAAGGTCCAGTGGTGGTTCTGGAGCTCTTGTCCTCGGGGAACCCAGTAGGCAAGCTGCTCCCGGTGTTTCAAGCCTCTGCTTATATCCAGGTAGGAATGCTTGGATCCTCCCCCTGGGAGGATAATTCCACAATGGGATGATGGAATTTGATCAGCCCTGCAGTGACACTCAGTGGCCCATTCACAGAAGATATCTCCCCTGGAGGGCGTTATCAGGTGTGAGTCAGGGAAGAGATAAAGAACACTGCCCCACCTGTTGATAGCAGTTGATGCAGATGGGGATTGAAAACATGCATTTGGTTACATCTTGCATTGCAACCTGAAACAGTGGGGTAATCCCTGCTCAGGGGGTGAACACCACCCCTCTTACTTAAACTGACTCAGGTGTAAAACCCCCACCCCGGGAAGGCACCACAGACAGGGGACAATGTCACACTTGCCCTGCTCCAGGGGAGGTCTCTGTCCCTGTCACTCCCTCGCTCTCCCCCCTTTTGTCTTTTTTTCCATCTCTCTTTACCACACATTTACTGTTCAATAAAATCCACTTTGGATTTGGTTTCGTTAGCGCCTTAATTGGGGCAGAGGCATCTCTCTAACAATTTTCTTAACCAGACTGTGACATTATTTTGGCACAGTGAGTTCAGGGCTCTGTCCTCTGACCCCAAGTGCCTTTGACAACAGCACGGTTCTCTCCTCAGAGGAGGTTGTGGCTCTCTCTGGAGGAAGTTTTGGAAACTTGCACACAGCTTCCTCTGAGTGATATACGAGAGAACTGATGAGGAAAATGGCTGTTGTGGGTGGCCAGTGTAAAGAAAATATTTTCTTGTCCTTCTTGAAAAGTTTGTTAAAATCACTGGAGAAAAGGGAGCAAATGTTACCAGCGAGACTGACAAGGTTCATTCACCCTCCAGTGAGGAACACAAGGCTGCTAAAAGCCCCACAAGAAGCCCAGCTCCAGTAGCTAAATTCCCAAATAACTCCTGAATTCCCAGGCTTGAGGGCTTTGCCCAATGTGAGAATCATTTTTCTCTTTGTCCCCCTCACCTTTGTGACATCTACACAGAGCTTCCCCTTCCTTTTCATAATATCTGTATAGGGCCAAATTTGCACTTTTCTTTTATCAGAAACTGCCAGTAGCTGAGCTGGAGCTGTGCAGGGACTGATGAAATGTGGAATTGCCACAGAATTGCTTGGACTGTCAGTTTATTAATGTTTGGGATTTGTTTGTGTTTTCATCACATGTGACTTGTGGGAAAATCAAATATTCATCAAAGTGATTTATGCAGAGTTAAGTTTGATTTCTACCAAGTTTATTTTGTCCAGTACCCTGGGGATGCTCAAGGGGTCTCTGTCCCTCTGACCCTGGGGGATGCTTGAGAGGCTTGGGGGGGTTTGTCCCTGTCCCTGTCACCCCAGGGGCTGTCCCTGTCCCTGTCACCCCAGGCCATTCCCCAGGGGTCTCCATCATTCTCACCCCAGGGAATGCCTGGGGGTCTCCCCTCCCTCTCACCCCTGTGCCAGGGGTGCTCAGGGGCAGTCTCTGTCCCCTCAGCCCAGGGGATGCTGGGGTCTCTGTTCCCTCACCCTGGGGGATGCTCGGGGGTCTCCATCCCTCTGGCCTCAGGGAATGCCTGTGCAGGGCTGGGGACCAGGGGCTCTGTGTCCCTCTCACCGCTGAGGGTGCTCGGGGCTGGGGGCTCTCCGACCTTCTCACCCCTGGGGAGGCCGGGGGGTCTCTGTCCCTCTCAGCCCCTGCTGTGACCCCACCCAAACATCATCGGGCTCAGAGGGACAGAGACACCCCAAACCCCCAGAAGGGCTGAACCTGGGATTTGGTTTGGGGCTGAGGGTTTAGGAAGGGGCTGGAATTGGGGCTGGGTTTGGGTTGGGGCTGAGATTTGGATTAGAGCTGGGATTGGGGTTAAGGCTAGACATGGGATTGGCTTTAGGGCTGGGGTTGGGATTGGGTCTGGGGCTAGACAAGTTTGGCACTGGGATGAGATTAAATACAGAACTGTGAGTGTGTCTAAACATGGAGTGAGATTGAGACCAGGATCAGGGTCAGGTTTGGGACTGAGCTCACCCAGAGCAGGACAGGGGGATGTCACTGTGGGAGGGTTTGGGGAAAATCCTGGTTTGGGGAAAAACAAGGTGTGAATGCCTTGGGTTGGGGATTCCTCCCACCCATGTCCATCTCTAGAAGTTACCTGATGTCCACAAAAACCTTCAAAAATCAAGAGTGAATTTAAAAAGCCCACCACCAGGAGTGTCCCATTTCCAGTCTCATCCTCTGGGGTTCTGGTGGTCCCCCCCATCTCAGGACTGGGGATCCCAGGGATCCTGGGGATCCCCCTTCTCCAGGGTCCTGCTTAAGGATTCTGGGAGGTTTTGGAGTCCCAGGGTCCCCCTCTCCAGCCCCCCCTCAATCCAGCCACTTGGGGTTTCCCCTCTTCCCACTGCCCTGTCCTGGTTTAGGGCAAATTTGGTAAAAAACCTCCAAAGGGGTTTTCTCTAAAAAGCAAATTCAAGCAGCCCCTTCCCCAACCAGATCAGGAAAAGATTTCCTTGGAGAAAAGCAGAAAAAACCTGGCAAAGCATTCACCAACACAAAAAATGAACAATATTAAAAAATAAAACCTCTTGCAGCTCCAAAAGAGATGACAAACTTAGAAAGTTCCTCTGTGGGCTGTAGCTCGGCTCACTCAGTCTCTTATCAGTCTCTTATCAGTCCCTCCAGCACTGGAAATGCTGCAGCCCAGGCTGGGCCAGGTGGGCCACAGGTGCGAGCTGCCGGTGGTGTTCTGTGTGTTCAGTCCAGAGCAGGTTTAAACAGCTCCAATGGAAAAGAAAAAACCACAGTCCAGGGAACTTCTCTGCCTCAGAGAGCTAAAAACTAACTAAAAGCAAAGGAGAGCTCTGTCCTGCTGTCTGTCCATCTGCAGACAACTGATACCTTAGGTTTTAAGTTTTTCTGTTCTGTTTTGGTGTGAAGCTTTAGCTTTATATTAAGTGTTACTGGGATCTTTTCACAGGGTGGTGAAGACAAAACAATCCTATTCCAGCTGGAGACTCAAGGACAATCTCTTCAAACTTCAGGCCCAAAGCATAAACAACATGAAAAGAGGAGAACAGGCAAGCAAGCAAGGAGGATGAAACTTCATAATTTGAAGTTATTAATTGGGCAGTTAACTCCTATATGCAAATGGACTAAAACTTATAAAAATGTGAGATCTCGTGACCAAGCCCTCTTTTCCTCCCATCCTGGAGCCATCCAGGCAGAGCCACGACTGTGACTCCAGTACTGCCAGAGTGTGGCCTTTGAAGGCACTTCAATAAAATCCACTTTATTCCTCTTAGCTCCGTCTGGCCTCTGTTCCAGCTCCTTAAGGCATCACAACAGTCCAGGAGCTGGGATGTGGAGGAGTGAGTGCAGTTTCTGAAAACAAACTGCAGCTTCTTCCTCCTCCCCTTCGCTCTCAGAACCAGCCTTAAAGGTGCAGAACTCATTTCTGGGCTAAACGGACCGATGGGGTACGAGCATCATGAAGTCACCCCAGGACACACCCCTGTCAGGGTCAGGGGGTCCCGTCCCCGCCTCATCTCCGGGCTGCCGGGGTCCCCCAGCTCCGGGATCGCCCCTTCCCTCTCCCCGCCCTGGGGTCCCCCGTTCCACAGCCCCGGCTCTCACGGGGATCCCCAAAACCAATGTCCCGCCCCGTCGGTACCGGGCCATCCCACGTGGGCCCCCTGGGACCCTCCTGAGGGGCGATCGCGCTCCTCTCCCCCGAACAAGCTCCTCTTAGGGAGCCCGGAGATATCCGGGGCTCGAGTCCGGGATCTGCCGGCTCGAACGCTCCCCAAGAAAATCCTCCCGGAGACCCCTGGCTGGAGCCGGGGCGAGCTGGCCTCGCCCTCACCTGCGGCTCGGGGCTGGGGGCGATGCTCCCGGGGCAGGGGTGCTGCAGGCTCAGCGTGAATGGGCGCTGCGAGCGCCGGGATTCTCCCGCTCCCGCTCCTGCTCCTCCTCTCCCTCCTCTTCCTCCCGCATTCCCTCCGCTCCCAGCCCGGACCCCCTTTCCCACCGCTCTGCCCCGCGGCCCTGCAGCACCGGCTGCTGGGTGGGGGCGCCCCTGATCGGCCCCAGGGCTGGGCAGGGGCTCGGGACCCCCCGGGCGGATCCGTCCCCCCGGCCTGAGCCCCAAATTCCGCTCAGGGCCGCTGGGCTCTGCGGGCCCGCCTGGCAACCGGTGAGTCATCGGCGAGAAAAGCGCTGGTTGGCTGGAAATTGTTCAGCGCGTCCTCTGATTGGCTGGAATTGTGAAAGGCGCTGCGCCCTGCGGTGTGTGTCCCTGGGAGCTGCGGAGTCCGGGAGGGAGCCTTTTCCTTTCTTTCTCTCCCTCTGAGACCTTTTTCCTATTTCTTTCTGTCCCCTGAGACCTCTTCCCGATTTCTTTTCTCCCCCTCTCTCGTCCCCATTTCTTGTTCAGTTCAATCCAAGTTCGAGCAGATCCGCAGGTTGCGCTCCCACGTCTCATTCCGCACCTTCACTGGGGCAGAGGCGTCTCTCCCTCATGAAATCCTAACCCATGGGCAGGGTCCTTTCCCATCCCAATCGTTCCAGGATTTTGTCGGGGACTCGCTTCCATTTTCTTCCCTCTGGTTCCAGCTGGAAATGTGCTGGAAAATGTCCCAAAAAGCCACCTTTGCTGTGTGCCCTGGGAGCCCACAGAGCTGCTGGACCTTGTCCCCTGGCCCTGCACAGCTCCTTGGGAGGCACGGCAGGAGCAGCACCCTGGGAGCCTCAGGAATGCCCCTCTGGGATCCATGGCACACACTGCCAGGGGCTGGAATTCCAGTTCCCAGCCAGGAAAAGATGTTCCTGCCCTGGAAGGCAAAGCCCTTAAGAAGGAGCCAAAAGCCAAGTGGAGCAAGATCTTACAGTGACATTTCACTGCCAGCCTTCATAACTTCACCCATGGTTGTTGTAGCTCCTGGATTGGGAATGAAATCAGGGCAGGGTCTTTGGTGGGAGCTGCCCTGGGTCAAGGGAGACACTGAGAGAGAAACAGAGCAGGAAAGAGAGGCAGGAGAGAAAGGAGGACACAAACACAATCAGCTGAGAAGGTGGCACTTTGAAAACAGAACTGGAACTGACTGAAAATGAATGGGACAGAAAGAAATAATTTTGCAACTTTTATTTCCTATCAAAATACAATTTCCTCCCTTTCTCACAAACCTCCTTCAAGTGTCATTCAGCAGGGCTGTCAGAAAGTTTTTCATTCTGGGTGGATGTTCCAGGCTGCAGCCACAAGCAAACAGGGAATGGGGATTTTCCTGCTCCAGGGGGAGTTTGACATCCTCAGCTGAGGAGTGGAGGAGGCACCAGAAGAAAAGGGCAGCTGGGCTTCACCCCTTCCACAGGACAGGGGGGGGGGGAAATCTCTCATCCTGTCTGCAGCTGCTCCCACAGGGATGTGAGGGCTGATCCCAGAGCCCCAAGGGTCACAGTCAGGGCTGCCCTCAGGGAATGCTCGCCTGGTATTGAGGGGCAGTGGGAGCACCTGGATCTTGGAGCACCCAGCTGCCCCCCCATGTTTGGAGGTGCCTGAGGAGGGCTGGGACGATGCCAGGGACATCCTGCAGTGACATCCCCCTGTCCTGCTCTGGGTGAGCTCAGTCCCAAACCTGACCCTGATCCTGGTCTCAATCTCACTCCATGTTTAGACACACTCACAGTTCTGTATTTAATCTCATCCCAGTCCCAGACTGGTCTAGCCCCAGACCCAATCCCAACCCCCAGCCCTAAAGCCAATCCCATGTCTAGCCTTAACCCCAATCCCAGCTCTAATCCAAATCTCAGCCCCAACTCCAAGCCCAGCCCCAATTCCAGCCCCTTCCTAAACCCTCAGCCCCAAACCAAATCCCAGGTTCAGCCCTTCTGGGGTTTTGGGGTGTCTCTGTCCCCTCTGAGCCCGATGATGTTTGGGTGGGGTCACAGCAGGGCTGAGAGGGACAGAGACCCCTGGCCTCCCCAGGGGTGAGAAGGTCGGAGAGCCCCCCAGCCCCTGAGCACCCTCAGCGGTGAGAGGGACAGAGCCCTGGTCCCCAGCCCTGCACAGGCATTGCCTGAGGCCAGAGGGATGGAGACCCCTGAGCATCCCCAGGGTGAGGGGACAGAGACCCCTGAGCATCCCCTGGGCTGAGAGGGACAGAGACTGCCTGTTGAGCACCCCCTGGCACAGGGGTGCTCAAATGGAGACCCCCAGGCATTCCCTGGGGTAAGATTGATGGAGACCCCCTGGGGAATGGCCTGGGGTGACAGGGACAGGACAGGAGATGGGAATGGCCTGGGGTGAGAGGGATGGGGACCCCCAGGATCCCCTGGGGGACAGGGACAGGAAAACCCCTGGGAAATGGCCTGGGGTGGCCAAGGGCTCTGGGGTGACCACTGACCCTCCTCATTTTGCCTGGGTCCCCCAGGGCAAGTCAGTTTGAAACAGGGTGTCCTAAGGAAGGCATCCTCTGGGCAATGGCAAAAAAACTTCCTTGAAATCAAAAATAAATAAAAAAATTTGATGAATATAACAATTTTCCCAAAGTCAAATTACAAAAAAACAAAATATAGTTGATTTCTTGCTGAATAAAATTGAAACAGTAATTAATATTGGATTCTCGTTATTTAAATTTGCAGTGAATAAAGTGACAATGGTTAAATTTGGAAATGATGAAAAGAAAAGATGGAGGGCTGAAGGTCCAGTGGTGGTTCAATGGGCCTTCTTCTTCCTGGCAGAGCTCCTATTTGGGAATAATAGAGCAGGTTCACTTTTTGTGGAAAATTCCAAAACATCCATTTAGGATGCTTGGCTTATTAAAAGGGAGGTTCTCAAGTTTCCAATGGGATGATGGAATTTTTGCAAGTGTTCCTCAATAATGCTGGCCCATTAACAGATGACAGGGATGAAGAGAATAAACTGCTCAATTAACAGATTTGGCTTTAAAGATGGTAATTGAATGCACCCAAGCCACCTGGGAATTCCAGCCTTGGAAAGCAGGATTTGGTAGTAAACTTGTTAGAGGGAATGCAACCCTGATTGAAGCAAAGATGAATCTCAGAGCCTTGAAATGGAGAGTTGTTGATACTCCCCTTTGTTTTGAAATTATTCACCATGGTTTCCACCTGAACCTTGTGTAATCTTGCAAATTTGAAACATTATCTCTTTCCTCCAGGTTTTGCTTTTTAACAAACTTTTCAAGGAAGGACAACAAAATATTTTCCCATTCCTGACTCCCAGCCAGGGTGGGAGATGATGTCCCAGCTGGTCCCTGGCCAACTGTCACATTTTCTCCAGTGTTTTTCCCAATTGATGCGCATCCTTTCTTCAACCAAATTATCCTCTTTATATATTTAAATTATTTAATTAAAATTGTACTATTCCCATATTGGGTGTTTTTTAATAATTGGGCAAACATAACACATGGATCCAAACATTCCTCAAACATGAATCAACTGACAATTCAAGGTTGAGTGGCAAACAAGTTGCATCAGTTCCTACATTCCAGCTCAGCTGCTGGCAGGTTCCAGTAAAAAGAAGGAAATTCATCCAATTCTAGAAAATCTTGGTATTTGCTCTCTCAAAGGTGACAGGGATGGTAATCCTTTATTTGATATCCACCAGGCCTGAGAATTTGGGACTATTTTCAAGCAATCCTGATGACTGGAGCTGTTTGTGGGACTCTAGAATAATTCTTAGTTTATCACCTTGGAGTGAATGAACCTTGTCGGTGTCGCTGGTATCATTTGCTCCCTTTCCTCCAGTGATTTTTAACAAACTTTCAAGGAAGGACAACAAAATATTTTTCTTTACAAAACCCACAACGGCCATTTTCCTCATCAGTTCTCCATAAGTCGCTCAGAGGAAGCTGCGTCCAAGTTTCCAAGAGTTCCTCCAGAGAGAAAAACAACCTCCCCAGAGGAGGGAACCATGCTGTTGTCAAAGGCACTTGGGGTCAGACAACAGTGCCCTGAACTCACTGTGCCAAAATAATGTCTCAATCAGGTTAAGAAAAGTTAGGAGAGATGCTCTGCCCCAGTTAAGGTTATAATGAGACCAAATCCAAAGTGGATTTTATTGAACAGTAAATGTGAGGTAGAGAGAGAGATGGAAAGAAAGAGAAAAGGGGGGAGAGCAAGGGAGTGACAGGGACAGAGACCTCCCCTGGGGCAGGGCAAGTGTGACATTGTCCCCTGTGTGTGTGGCCTTTCCAGGGTGGGGGTTTTACACCTGAGCCAGTTTGGGTAAGGGGGTGGTGTTCACCCTGAGCAGGGATTACCCCACTGTTTCAGGTTGCAATGCAAGATGTAACCAAATGCATGTTTTCAATCCCCATCTTCATCAACTGCTATAAACAGGTGGGGCAGTGTTCTTTATCTCTTCCATGACTCAGCCCTGATAATTCCCTCCAGGGCAGATATCTTCTGTGAATGGGCCATTGAGTGTCACTGCAGGACTGATCAAATTCCATCATCCCATTGTGGGATGCTCCGCCAGGGGGAGGATCCAAGCATTCCTACCTGGATATAAGCTGAGGCTTGATTAACACCAGGAGCAGCTTGCCCTGGATTCCCAGAGGACAAGAGCTCCAGAACCACCACTGGACCATCAGAGGAAGACCAGACCCTTCTACAGGACCACTGCTTTGACAGAATCACATTCATCACTCCAACAGGACTGCAGCCACCATTTAATGGGACTGCTGCCACCACCCTGATGAACAGGGTGTCAGGTTATATCCTGACTCTGTCAGTTTAAGGCAGTGTTTCTGTATCATTGCCTTGATCTTCATTTTCTTATTAAATTGTAATTCTAGTTTAGACCCTCCCCAGGTTTGCCTTCAAACCAGTACAAAACTCAATGTGCTCATTCCTTGTTTTTCTCCCCAAAACAGGATTCCCATCTCCAAACCTTCACCAGATGGAGGAGGCTGCATGGAAGAAGAGGAAGATGCCCTTGGAGATACCCAGTCAGGTGAGGAGGAAGTCAGTTTCTCCCTCTCCTGCTCCATCTCCCAGCCCAGCCCCCTGGCTGCAGGACAGCCCCACTGCCAACCCATCCTGCTGGGGATGCACTGGGGACTCCTTCCCTTCCCTGTGGCATGGAGGCAAATCCCATCCTGTCCTTGTCCTTCCTCCCCAGACAAAAAGCTGAGGATGGAGACCAGGAGGACAAATCCCACAGCAGAACCTGTGCAAGAGGCCATTTTGAGCCACTCCATGGCACAGGAATCCAACAGAGAAGAAAAAGCCACAGAGATCCCACATGAGGATGGGCTCCAAACCCAGCCCAGGGTGCTCTGAGGAGAAAAGACCCACCCTGTGCCAGGAAGGTGGACAGAGCTTCAATCAGAGCTCAGAGCTGGTGGTCCCTGAGCAGCTTCATGATGGTGAGAAGCCCCACAAGGTGCTTGAGTGTGGGAAGGGCCTTGGGCCCCACCCTGATCCGCCACCAGATGATCCACACCTGGGGAATGGCCCTATCCAAGTGTGGGGAATGTGGGAAGGGCTGCAGCTGCAGCTCAGAACTCATCAGGCACCAAAGCATCCACACTGGGGAGAGGCCCCATGAGTGTCCCCAGTGTCAGAAGAGGTTTCAGACCAGCTCCAGTCTCCTCCAGCACCAGCCCATTCACTCACAGAAGAGGCCCTTCCTCTGCCCTGACTGTGGGAAGGGCTTCAAGCAAAGCTCCCACCTCAAAACTCACTGGCGCATCCACACTGGGGGAGGCCCTACGAGTGTCCCCAGTGTGGGAAGAACCATTCAGACCACCATTCTTAACTTGACCAGACACGGGGGGAAGCCCTGCATTAGTGACTGATGGCCTTTCCTGCCCACTCCAATCCCAGGTGTTCCAGCCTCACCTACCCACAACCACTGAAACAGGAGGAACCAAGGCCTGTCTATCAAATTCCTCATACCATCAAAGCCACCATGATTGGCAGAAGTTCAAAGATGCCCCTCAGCCCTGAGGTCATTGGCTTGGAGCCAAGTGTCCTGTCCCCTGGGCCTCGCCCCCTCCTCACCTGGTTGGTAGCTTACCTGTCCCTCCCCCCCTGCCCTAGGGCTTAAAAAGGAGACTCAGAGCACGAGGTCTCCATTCTGTAGGAGCAGTTACTACAATTCAGAGCTCTGTGTCACCTTGGAATTAAACTCTGGATTTAAACCCTCCATGGAATCCACTCTTTTCTCTTCGCCTCGTCTAAGGACTCTTTTGAGGTAATAGAACTGGGTTCCTTCAAGCCCAGGCATGTCTAGTGCCTAGCTGCCAGCCTGGAGTAGCTCTGTGGTACCAGAACCACAGCTGTTGCTCCCTGCCAAGAAGCAGTGGCCAGACGAGCCTGGGCATGTCCCATCTGCACACATTGGAATTTAATCTTCTACACTGCCTCTTCCCCCCACACATGAAATGTTTTGAGCAGACAATCTCCTCCAGTTTGTCACAACAGGGAATATTGGAGACCCAAATTTGGCCATGGGCACCGGATGAGAAGGACAGTTTTTTCCATTGGAAGGAAAGCCCCAGTGTTTGGAAGGCAGGTGAGAGCCTCACTAGGTCAGGGATGGCCAGACTTTTCAGGAATGGGAGATTTTGTGGGAAGCAGACCCGGATCTAGGGAATTTTTGAGGTGAAAAAACCCATCTTGGCCGTGGGCACCTGGAGCAACTGGCAGTTACTGACTCTACACTGGGGGCAACTGGGATTGTCTGAAACCATGCTGAGGGAAACTGGGATCATAGTGGATTCATACTGGGATCATACTTGGAGTGACTGGGTCTATGCTAGGGGCCACTTTGTCTTTTGCAAGTGGGATCTTCAGGAGCAACTGGGGCAGCTAGAACCATAATGGAAGAAATGGGATTCATCATGGTATGTCAGCCTAGGACCTTAGTTGGGGTGACTGGGTCTGTGCTACAGGCAACAGGTCTTGACTGGGATCACACTGGGAGATGAAATGGGACCATGCTGGGGACAAATGGGATCATATTGGGAGCAACTGGCACCACACTGAGGGTGACTGGGGTCATTGTGGAATCACAATCACACAGGACCATGTGGGGCAACTACCATGGAGTGACTGGAATCATGCTGGAGGTGACTGGGACCATGGCTATGAGCAACTGGAATCATACTGGAAGCTACTGGGAGCAACTGGGGGGTGAGTGATCCTGGAAACACATTGGGGGCAACTGGGATATACTGGGAGAGACCAGGAGTGACTGGGATCGATGAGGAACCATAAAGGAAGTTACTGGAATAATACTGGGAGTATCTGGAAGTGACTGGAATCCTACTGGGAGTGACTGGAATAATGCTGGGTTGACTTGGGGTGACTGGGACCATACTGGGGCAAATGGCACTGTACTGAGAGTTACTGGGACCATACTGGGATGGTACTGGGAAGGACTGGAACCATACTGGGAGTGCCTGGAACTATAGTAGGGGTGAATGGCAACACCTGGAACCATGCTGGGATCATACAAGGATCATACTGGGAGTGACTGGGGTGATACTGGGAACACACTGAGTGTCCCCTGGGAGTGACTGGGACCATCCTGGGGGTGACTGGGAGCCACAGGGCCCATGCTGGGAGTGACCTGGGGGAACTGGGGGAACTGGCCCAGCTGGGGCTCAGGGCTGTTCTCCCCAGGGCTGCCCTGGGTCCTGCTGCTCCCACAGAGCTGCAGGACAGGGAAGTCCCTGAGGGACAGCTGAGGGACAGGGCACAGCCAGGGAACACGGCCTGGCCAAGGGACACTGAGCCCAGCACTTTGGGCTGTTCCTTTGGGCTCCCAGCACAGGCCCAGGGCAGAATGTCCCCAGGGAACTGTTGTTTGCTTTGAGCTCTGCTCTGGAACATTCCCAGGGAGCCCCTGCAGCAGCTGCACTCCTGGCCAGGTGCCTGGGCCACCAGAAAGCCACTCCAGCAGTGACCCCTCCTGCCCAGGGGCAGGGATTTCCCTGGGGAAAGGCTCATCCTGGGCCTGGGTTCAGGGAGGGACAGGGCACAGAACAGCTTCAGAAACTGGCTCTTGCTGGGCCTCCCAGGGGCAGGGACAGGGCACAGAACAGCCAAAAAAGGCATTTGGGTGCTGGGCTCAGGGCATGGGACAGGGCACAGAACAGCCAAGGAAAGGCTCTATAAAAACTGGGCTCAGGGCAGGGACAGGGCACAGAACAGCCAAGGAAAGGCTCGTGCTGGGCTCAGGGCAGGGACAGGGCACCCCTGGATTGGGATTGATGTCCCATGGAATCCCAGCAGGGATTATTTCTCATTGCACTGCTCTCATTGGATTGGTCATCCATTCAAATAATTTCCCATGGAATTCCCATGGCAGTTCCTTAGGGGAGATCCATCCATGGAATTCTCACCTGACTGGGATGAGAGTGAGATCTGGGCATGGAAATTCCATGGGAATTCCTGCATTCCCAAGACCCCATTCCTGAATCCCCATTCCCAAGGATGGGAGGCCCTTCCCTCCCACACCCACCTTTGTGCTCCAGAGCCTCCCGACCATATCTGATACATTTGCTGGGGCCCTTCCCACAGATGTGTCCCAGGTAATGTTTCATCTGCTCCACCATGATCCCTTTGCATTCTTTGCACCTCTGGCTGATCCAGGTGGCACTGCTGGATCCTGCAAAGCTCCTGGATGCCAGCTGGAAGGAGATGAAATCCCAGCCCCTCGTAGCCGCACCTGTGGGATCCGTGGATGTCCGTTGGACAGGAGGTCACAGCTGGAAACCACCTGCAGCACATGGAGACCTGGGACTGAGGAGAGAACGGACCCATGGAGTCATGTCCCAGCCCCAGGGGCCCTTGGAGCTCCCTGGATTCCCATTCCAGCCCCACACTCTCCCTTATCCTCAGAGATCCTATCCCAGCTCTGACGCTCCAATTTATTTTACAGACACAAACAGGACGGGACTGTTCCATGAAAATTGTCTTGAGCTTGGATTTTTTCAGCATCAGTCTCATCACATGATTATGATAATGGAAAGATGCTAAAGGCTCACAAATCCCAGGAAGCAGGCCAGAAAACTTAATGTTACAGCATACTTTATAACCTTCCCAGCCCAATTACATGAAGCAAAAGCATATGGGACAGCCCAGTTCTACAGCAATCACCACCATAAGCACACAGGAGCTTTGGATAAAACAATCTCCTAATTTCATATACAATACCTGTTTGTGAGGCACAACCCATAGAGCACTATTCATAAGTTTTTAACCTTCCTAGAATCTTGCTAGATAAAATTTTTGCAAAATTTGAGAAAGCCAAAAACACTAATACACAGCTCTATTGTTCTTCTTCCCATGTCTTCTCCCACAGGTTAAATAATAATTTTTCAGCCCTGTTGGCACTGTTCACAATTCTCCCTGTATCTGAGGCCTTCCTTGAGGTCCAGGGGTGGCTTTTCCTAACACCCTCTGATTTTATGGATAAATTATATCCACAAATCCCACAATGGGATGGTGGAATTGTATCAGTCCTGCAGTGACACTCAATGGCCCATTCCCAGAAGATATCTCCCTGGAGGCGTTATCAGGGGCTGAGTCATGGAAGAGATAAAGAACACTGCCCCACCTGTTTATAGCAGTTGATGAAGATGGGGATTGAAAACATGCATTTGGTTACATCTTGCATTGCAACCTGAAACAGTGGGGTAATCCCTGCTCAGGGGGTGAACACCACCCCTTACCCAAACTGGCTCAGGTGTAAAACCCCACCCTGGGGACTCCCCACACACAGGGGACAATGTCACACTTGCCCTGCCCCAGGGGAGGTCTCTGTCCCTGTCACTCCCTTGCTCTCCCCTTTTCTCTTTCTTTCCATCTCTCTCTCTACCTCACATTTACTGTTCAATAAAATCCACTTTTGATTTGGTCTTGTTAGCACCTTAATTGGGGCAGAGGCATCTCTCTAAAATTTTCTTAACCAGATTGTGACATTATTTTGGCACAGTGAGTTCAGGCACTGTTTCTCTGACCCCAAGTGCCTTTGACAACAGCATGGTTCCCTCCTCTGAGGAGGTTGTGGTTCTTTCTGGAGGAACTCTTGGAAACTTGGACACAGTCCATTCCTCCTGGGGAACTTATGGGAGAAATGATGAGGAAAATGGATGTTGTGGGTGGCCAGTGAAAAAGAAAATATTTTGTTGTCCTTCCTTGAAAAGTTTGTTAAAATCACTGGAGGAAAGGGAGCAAAATGTTACCAGTGAGACTGACAAGGTTCATTCACCCAAGGTGAAGAACACAAGGCTGGAGAAAGTCCCACAAGAAGCCCAGCTCAAGTAGCTAATTTCCTGAATAACTCCATTCAGGGGGTCTCCAGGAGGATTTTTTGCCAAAGTGAGAATCATTATTCTCTTCAGATCCTTTGTGACAGCCCCAGATAGCTCCAGGCTCCCCAAAGGATCTTTTTGGGGAGAGGAATTGCACTTCCTTTTATTGGTCCCTGAAAATCCAGTGGGGATGAGCTGGAGCTGTGCAGGAACCAATGAAATTGGTTTTGGGGATCTTCTATTGAGAGCCTGGGTGGTGGAATGGGGGAAGTGGGGTGGGGAGAGGGAAAGGGGGTCCCGGGGTGGGGGGAGAAATGCCCGGAGATGATGTGGGGACAGGACCCCAGGGACAGGGCCGTGTCCTGGGATGACTTTTGATTCTTGCTGAGCTCAGGGTCTGTTGAGCCAGAAATGAGTCCTGCCCCTTTAAGGCTGGTTCTGGGGAGGGCTGAGAGGGGGGGAGGTTGGGAGGGACACAGCCAGTTTGACAGGAAACTGCACTCAGCTGACCCCAGGGACCGCCCCCAGACCAGAGGACATCAGGACAGAGTGTTTGCTTTTAGTTAGAACAAGTTCACTGGGGGGACATTTGGACTGTGCTTTTTTTTTCTTTTCCTGTTAACACTTAGGCAGGATGGAACCCTGTTTCACCACTGGGCACCTGGGCCCACCAGGCAAAGACACAGACACCAATTTAAGTGCTAAGGAACAGATAATTTAGATAAGAGACAAATTTAGCCCAAAATTTACTGAGTTTTAGATAGGCAAAGACAAATAATCATTAGTATTGTTCATTCCAAAAGAGAAGATGTTGAATGCTTTGCCTGTTAAATACACAACTCTCCATTTTCTCAACCTGCAGGCTCTGGAGGTTCTATCTTTGCCTTCAATCAGGGTTGCATTCCCTAACAAGTCCTGGTACCAAATCCTGCTTTGCAAGGCTGGAATTCCCTCCCAGTGTTTCAGGTTGTGGTGCTGGGTGGAACCCCAATTACCATCTGTTAAAGGTGGGGCAGTTATCATCTGTTAATTGAGCAAAAACCTTAATCTCTTCCACAAGGAATCCTACCTCCAGGGAAATATCATTGAATGGGCCATTAAAATATGTCACTGATTGAAAAATTCCATCATCCCATAGGTCCCAGAGAAGCTCCACCCAGAGGGAGATGTCCTTCATTGGGCCTGAATATAATCTGAGAATATGAACAACAGAGTCAGTCTTCTCCCACAGGCCAGTCAGGAGCAGTTTCAAGAAGCCCTGACTGGATCCCAGAGGAGAAGACCAGGCTGATCGGATCACCACCACTGGACCTTCAGAGGAAAACTCTCCACCCTTCTAACAGGATCACTGCTCCAACAAAACCACATCTGTCACAGCATCCAGGAGGACTGCAGCCACCATTTACCCATGGGATCTCCACCAACACCCTGACCCACAGGGTGTCAGGTTGTATTCTGACTCTGTAAGTAATTTTTAGTACTATTGCATTTGTTTTTTTAATTTTCCTACTGAAGAATTGTTATTCCTATTATGGACAGATTTTTCTTGACACCCCTTAAGAGAAAATCCCCAAAGGGAAGGGATTCACACCCTTATTTTCCATTTAAAGGATTCTCCTGCCTTCCTTCCAGACAGTGACATGTCTTTTCAAACTGACACAATGCCCTGGGACACCCAGGCAGGTGAGGAGGAAGTCAATCTTGCTCCATGTTTTAACCCTCTCTCCTGCTCCATCTCCCAGCCCAGCACAGCCCCCTGGCTGCAGGAAAACCCCAATCCCAACCCCATCCTGCTGGGGATGCACTGGGGGATCTCCTTCCCCTTCCCTCTGGCATGGAGGCAAATCCCATCCTCTCCTTGTCCTTCCTCCCCAGACAAAAGCTGAGGATGGAGACCAGGAGGACCAGGGTTTGGCGGAACCTCTTGAAAGAGGCCATTTTGAGCAGTGCCACGGTGCAGGATTCCAACAGGAGGGAAAAATTAAACAGAGGTTCCCCCCTTTGGGAAGAGGGTTCCATCCCAGCCCAGGATGCTCCCTCCATGGGGGGAGAAGCCTGTCCCTGAGCCAGGAAGGTGGACAGAGTTTCTGCCAGATTCCATCATCCTGGTGGCCCAGGAGCAGCTTCATGATGGGAGAAGCCCCACATTCCTACTTGGATGTGGGAAGGGCTTTCAGGCAGAGCAGCACCCTGATCATGGATCCAGCAGGACCAGATGATCCACCACTGGGACCTGGAGGAATGGGCCAGACCCTTCCACAGGTTCCCACAGAATAACAATGTTGAACTGGACTGCAGCCAGAATTCCCAGTGGATCTGCAGCCACCAGAGGATCCACAGGGGGAAAGGTTATATCCAGTGTGGGGTTTGTGGGAGTGACTGTATGGAAGAGGTCCCATCTTCAATTTCCACAAAATGATCCACACTGAGGAAGAGGTCCCCATGTGGGACCAATATAAATGGGAATGTGCTCTCCACCTGCCCAGTTTAGAGGGAAGGCCCTTTCTGCCCTGACTGTGGAAGGGCCAGCTGTTCACCCTCATCACCCAAAATGATCCACACTGGGGAGAGGCCCCTATGAGTGTCCCCAGTGGGAAGGAAGAGCTCACCTCCTCCAGCTCTCACTTGACCAGACACCAACAGGAGGCAGGGAAGGAAGCCCTCCAGATGCCCAAACTGCAGGAAGAGCTTTGTGCACCTCTCCTTCCCCTTCTTTCCCCATGGGAGGATCCATGTTTGGCAGAGCCCTGGTGACCCAGACAATCCCAGTGATCTGTGCTGGGAGGACACCTGGCTGGTTATCCTTTTAGTTTGGCCCCAATTTCCTCTTTGGTTTGTCGGATCACTTAAAAACTCCTGAAATAGGACTAAATGTAAGAAATTGATCAAAGATGTCTAAAGTTCCAGGACTTAATAGGTACCTTGAGCAGGAATTTATGGTTTTGGGACATATTCTGGAAGATTTGTGGGTTCTTGGGAGATTTCAGGAAGTGTTCTCCATCTCTTTGTACTCCAAAAGTCATAATGGATTGATCTGTCACCTCAAAATGTCTCAATCCCACTGAAAACAACTCAATCTTACCTTAAAAGGGCTCAATCCCACCTCAAAATTGCTTGTTCCCACCTTAAAAAAACCTCAGTCCAATGCCAAAATTACTCAATTCCACAGCCTCCAGGGTGAGATGGGATTGGAAGGACATTGGGAGAAGTGGCATCCAAATTTGAGGGCGTGGCTTGGGGATTGTCTGGGGCTGGGTGGGTGGGATGTATTTTGATAGTAAATAAAACTTTCAGAATTATTCATTTCTGTCCCATTCATTTTCCATCAGTTCCAGTTTGTTTTTCAGAGTGCCACCTTCTCAGCTGATTGTGTTTGTGTCCTCCTTTCTCTCCTGCCTCTCTTTCCCTGCCCTGTTTCTCTCTCAGTGTCTCCCTTGACCCAGGGCAGCTCCCACCAAAGACCCTGCCCTGATTTAATTCCCAATCCAGGAGCTACAACAACCATGGGTGAAGTTATGAAGGCTGGCAGTGAAATGTCACTGTAAGATCTTGCTCCACTTGGATTTTGGCTCCTTCTTGAGAGCTTTGCCTTCAAGGGCAGGAACATCTTTTCCTGGCTGGGAACTGGAATTCCAGCCCCTGGGAGTGTGTGCCATGGATCCCAGAGGGGCATTCCTGAGTCTCCCAGGGTGCTGCTCCTGCTGTGCCTCCCAAGGAGGCAGGGCCAGGGGACAAGGTCCAGCAGCTCTGTTGGTTCTGCAGTGCCACAAGGGCCCCTGGTTCCATGAGTTTCCCTACTGCCAACAGTGGTTCCTTGGTTCCCATGATGCCCTGCTGTGTCACCATGGATATTTGGTGCCATGAAGTTCTTCAGTGTCACAATGGCCTCCCTTGCTCCATGAGCTTTCCACAGTGTCCAAATAAACTCCTTGGATGGGCAGTGTCACCATGGACCATTGGCTCCATGCAGCCCCTGCTGGGTCACCATGGACTCCTTGGTTCCATGAGTTTCCAGGGGTGTCTCCATGGTCTCCTTGGATCCACAGTGTCACAATGGACCACTGGATCCATGTGGCCCTGCTGTGTCACCATGGCCCCTTGGTTCCATGGCACCCCAGGGTCACAATTGACTCCTTGCTTCCACGTCACCCCTCAGTGCCAAAATGGCCCCTTCATTCCATGAGGAACACAAAAGTTTTGTAGAAACATTGAGCAAATCCTGCTGAACACACCTGGGAACATCTGTTTGCATTCAAGAGAGGTTAAAGGTGAGGATGGCACCAGCAGCTTCCATCTGCAACAGAGATCCAGGGAAAGGACAGGGACAGAGAATTCAGCTGCAAGACTCAGAGAATTCTGCTTCCAGAGATCATTTCTGCTCACACTGTCCCTTGGGAAAGGTGACACCATTCCAGGCAGCCTGGACTGAGCAGGTGGTTCCTGAGTGGGGTTTGTTGTTTCAGGAAACCTGCTCAGGCTTTTCCATTCTTTCCTTCCCAACAGGAAAACTTCTCCTGGGCCTGTGTGCAGGCAGAGCCCTGAGGAGAGCAGGTGGGACATGGTGCAATGGGCTGGGACATGGAGCTGCAGAGCTCAGGGGACAAGGTTCTGCTGCAGGGCACAGGGATGTCAGTCCCAGGTGGGCCATGTCAGACATGGTGAGGCTGGGGGTGAGGAGCAGCTTGTCCAAACAGGGTCAGCCCTCAAGGGGCTCATTCTTCTCCATGCCCAGACCTCCTGGGGAGACATTCAGCATCAAGATCACCTGGGGAATGCTTCTATCAGCTCTTCTCTGAACTGGAAAAAAAAAAATACCACTTGATTAAAGAAAAAAAGTCATGAGTGACACTTTGAAATCTTCCTCCTTAAAAGAATTCCAAACTGACTCCAATCAGCTGCACAAGCCCTGGAGACCTGAAGACAACTGAAGGAAAGAGAAAGAGCCCCTCAAGGGGCTTTCTGTATTTTAATGATCCCCATGGTGGATTTGGGGCTGAGTCCAGGACCCTCAGGCACTGAGAGAAGGCTGAAGAAGCTGCTCAAGGAGTCAGAAGCAAAACCCCAAGTCCCTTGGAGCATCACTGGGCCCCACTGAGGGCAGGGAGTGAAAAAGGCTCCCCAGGGACTGCTGAGAGCAGATCCTTGAGGCCAGGATTGCAAGGGAGCCAAAGGCTCTGAGCAGGGAACTGCAATGCTGAGCAAGGCCTGGGCTGGCTGGGGAAGCAGAAAGGAGAAAGCCCTGAGCCCAGCCTGGGACAGCAGGGCCTGTCCTCACGGGTGGCTCGGGGCTGTTTGTGGGGCAGTTGGGGATGTGAGGGCAGCAAGGACAAATGTCATAAACCTGTGTGACACTGCAGATCCTCATGGAACCAAGGGTCTTGGGACACTGTGGGAAGTTGTGGAACCAAGGGGATCATTGTGGCACTGTTGGGGCCCATGGAACCAAGGGGCCAAATGGACACTCTGGGGGTCATGGAAACAAGAGGCCATTGTGAGCCTGCAGGGCTGGAACACCCCAGAACACTGAAATGCTGGGGGTAACCAAAGGTTCCTTCCCTTGAGTTTGGTGCACAGGAGAAACACCAACCAGATATTCTCAACATGGACAGATGCAAAGAATATTCTTGGTAGGAAGGGACCCACAAGGATCATCAAGTCCAGCTCTTAAGTGAATGGCCCACACAGGGATTGAACCCACATCCTCCAGTGATACCAGCACCATGCTAAAACCAACTGAGCTAAGAGGTCAAAATGACACAAAATTTTACTGGCAAAATACAGACAGTCAAGGAACTTGGGCAAAGGGTTTAATACAACATCCACTTCAACATAAAACTCTTATCAAAGCATTCCCTTCATTAACTTAGCCCATTTAACCTAAAAACCTTTAACCCTTAAGATGTTAAGTTACCCAAAAATGTTCCAGGTAAGTAGGATTAGAAGGAGAAGAAATAGAGAACAACAGAAAGACAGAAGATCTATAGAAAGACACACACATAGGTACCAACTGCTGGGGTTCCAGCACTCACCAACAGAGGAACCCCAGGAGAAGGCAGGATCCAGACCCTGGGCTGGCCTCGTGCTCTGGCTTTTAACCCCCTGGGCCTTCATGGCCCTGCCCCCTGGGGTGGGACTGCCAGTTGCTTGTCCAATCAGAGCCAGGGTAGGCACCAGCTGCTGCTGTGTGTGATTGATTGACAGCTGGGCCAATCAGAGCTGGGTTAGCACTGCCCCTGCTGTGTGATTGACAGCTCTGCCAGGCCAGGGCTGGGGGCGGGGCTCTGTCCCACCACAAACCAAGGCCTGACCTGGCCCTGGCCCCCCACATGGGCATTCTGAGCATCCCAAGGTGTCTCGGGACATCGATCTCATCCAGCCTCTGACAGCGACCACGGTGACACTGCACGGAACCTCATGGAACCATGGGTCAGTTGTGACAATGGAGATCCAAGGAAACCATGGTGAGACTGTGGAATCCAGGAATCATGGAATCAAGGAGACCATTGTGCAACTCAGGGGCCCTATGGATGCAAGGATCAATGATCAAACATGGTTTGGTGATTGATTTAAAATAGAAACAAGGAGCCATTGTTTCACAGTGGGGCTGCATGGGCCAATGGACCCTTGTGACTCTGTTGGGGCTCATGAAACCAAGAAGCCATTGTGACATTGCAAGACCTCATGGAATCAAGGAGAATACTGTGACAGTGTGGGGACCCATGAAATCAAGGGAACATGGAACAGGTCTGCCTGGTTTGGCCTCCTGGGGGCTGTCTGACAGGTCCCACTGAATTTGACATGTCAAGGGCCACTTCCCATCTGACCATGAAGCACTGGGGCTCTGTGCTTTTATTCCTATGGAAAAGAACTGTCTTTCTTGTCTAGGCACCCATGGCCAAAATTGGGATTCTGTGTCTAAAATTCTCTATATATCAAGGGTTACTCCCAGACAAAATCTGCCCATACAGTCAAGTCTGGCTAGACTTGGCCTCTGGTGACTGCCTCTCATCTGCCCCTGCACCACTGGGGCTCACTTGTTTCCTTCCTATGGAGACCATTGTGACACTGTGGGGCATTGTGGAGCCAATGGGCCATTGTGACACTGCAGGCCCTTGTGGAACCAAGGGGATCATTGTTACACTGTAGGAACTTGTGGAACCAAGGGGAACATTGTGACCACTGCAGGGTACCATGGATCCAAGGGGCCACTGTGACACTGTGGGGCCTCATGGAACCAAGGACATCTTTGTGGCTCTGTTGGGCTGCATGGTCCCAAGGGGCCAGTGTGAAGCAGCAGGGCTTTGTGGAACCAAGAGGCCATTGCTGCATTTCAGGGCCTCATGGAGCCAAAGGGCCGTTGTGATCCTGTGAGGCACTGTGGATCCATGGAGACCATTGTGGCATTGCAAGGCCCCATGGAATCATGGGAATGACACTGTGGGGAGAACCACATTGTGACCCTGCAGGGCCTCATGGAAGGAAGGGGCCATTGTGACACTATGGGAACTTGTGGAACCAAGGGAATCATTGTTGCACTACTGGGCCCCAATGGAACCAAGGGGCCATGGACACACAGAGGGCTTCATGGAACCAATAGACCATTATGACACTATGGGGCCTTGTGGAACCATGGAGACCATTAAGATCCTTAAGGACTTGTGTAATCAAGGGGCCATTATGACACCTGAGGGCATCATGGAAGCAAGAGAACCATTGTGACACTGCATGGGGCCCTGTGGACACTGCAGGGCCCTGTGGAACCAAGGAACATGAAATAGGTGTGGCTGCCTTGGCCTCCCAGGGGTCACCTGACAGGTCTGGCTGACCTTGGAATGTGGAAGGCCACTCCCATCTGCCCCTGAAACACTGGGGCTCTGGGCTCTTCTTTTTATGGAAAAGAACTGTCCATTTTTTCCAGGCATCCATGGCCAAAATTTGGATTCCACCTCCAAATTTTGTGTATCCAAGGATTGCTCCCAGACAAAAGTTGCCAGGACAGACAAGTCTGGCTGGTCTTTGACTCCTGAGGGCCAGCACTCACCTATTTTCCAAACACTGGAAAGGGCTCTGTGCTTTTCTTTTTGAAAAAAAAAAAAAATCCATCTTCTCCAGGCACAAATGTTTGAAATTAGGACTCCACATTCATAATTTCAAATATCCAAGGTTTGCTCCAAGCAAACCTGCCAGGACAGACAGGTCAGGCTTGCCTTGGCCTCTGGTGGTTGCTGTTCATCAGCTCCTGAAACATGGGGGCTCCTGTGGTTTCCTTCCTATGGAGACCAATGTGACATTTGGGAGCCTTGTGAAATGAAGGGGCCATTGTGACACTGCAGAGCACCATGGATCCAAGGGACCATTGTGACACTGTGGAGCCTCGTGGAACCAAGGACATCATTGTGGCTCTGTTGGGCCACATGGTCCCAAGGGACCAGTGCAAAGCAGCGGTGTGGGAGTTAGCCCAGCTGTAACTCAGAGTCAGCCAGATTTTACCCCAAAAGAACTGGGCATGAGTTTCAAGCCCTGGGAATCATTTGTTTAACTTAGGGTGAGTTTGAGAGTTCCCCATAAGCCTTTAGTGTTGTTATGCTAAGTTGTCCAAGTTCTCCTCCCCTATTGGTTACTTGTTTTCCCCTATATGGTTATTGTTCTAGAGTGTTCTACCCCCAAGTGTATATGTTGTTGCTTCCCCTTTATCTCAGGTCTTTGGATCCTGCCCCTTGTACTGTTCTTGACTTCTCCATGTTTATTGTTTTTCACCCTGTTACTAAAGTTCTTTTTGGGCAACTCCATTGATCCTGTTTGTAGGACCAGGGGGTAGGATGGTTCCTTTTCAAGAGATTCTGAAGCCAGGTCTTGGAACTTGTGGTTTATTGCAAAGTCAGGGGCCTTGTTTGGAGCTGCCAACCACAGCTCGGAGCAGAAAGGGGAGCTTGAAAGAGGCAAGTTTAAAAGAGACAAATGGATGAGGAGGGGAGGAGTTCCTACAATACAATAACCTTCTTCTGTGCTGCATATTCTAATTTTCACTAACCAATCTAGTACAAGATACAAATCTTACAGCAGGGAAACAGACCTATAAGAATCTTTACATTACCATACTGTGTTACATTTTAAACCTAAAACTACTTTGGATTCTGCCAAGCTAGTAGGGTCTGCTTTTGGATTGACCTGTCTGCCCAGAGATTCATTTTTTCATCAAAGGAAGATTACCATCAGGCTGGCCATACCATTGTTTTCCAGTTGTTCAGGATTAAGGCTGGGTTATCTCAAAGCTTGTTTTCATTTCAATCTCACTTATAGTTTCCATATTCACTGTGTTTTTGCCAGGCAACCCATATTTAATTGCTTTCCTGTTCCATGTCCCCAGCATCTGCTCCTTTTCATTTTCACCACCCTTGCCCTGAAGTTGGGGAACCAGAAAGGTTTGTCACAGCCACCCTCAGATGTCATTTGGTAGAAAGGGACCATGACATGGATGGTCATGTCATTCTGGGGATCATGATGGATATTTTCAAAGAATGAAAGGGATTTTGGATTGTGGTGGATCATTAAAATTTTCATTGATTCAAGGGACCTGGCCAAAATCCCAGGGACCACTGAATTTTGGGACCAGTGTAGGATTGCAGGTGGGTTTGGGGAAATGCAGGACAATTATTGCCCATTTTGCCACTGTGTTTTTTCCCAATATCTTCCACATCCCATAATTGATTTTGGGGTGTTCCAGTGGCTGTTCCACCAGCAAGCGGAGAAAGAAAAATGGGCAATCCAGATGTCCAAAGTAGAGGACCCCCTAATGGATGCTTTAAGTTAATTCTCACTGATCATGGTCCAAAATATCTTCAAAGAACAAATTAAAATCAATCATCAGTGGATCATTAAAATTTTCCAGATGCCCCTGAGCCTGACCCATCCTCCCTCCATCTTGGCTCCTCCACTTCCTGCTACCACAACCTTCTCTTCCACCCTGAATGAACCTCCAGACTCCACCCCCACAACTGTGGGTCATGCCCCACTGTCAATCATTCCACCTCCACCCTGGGCCATGCCTCCAGAAGGCCAGCCTGGAAGTCTGCCATCCTAGATCAAGGCCCTTCCTCCCCAACACCTGACAAAATGGCAGTGCCCTTTGCCTCACCCTCCAGCAACAATATAACCCCATGATCAAAGATACTAAGCCCAACTGTCACACTATTTCTAATCCAAATGTTTCTGCTCCAAGTTATTCTTCCTCCCCAGAAGACAGTTTGGATTCCTCAGAGCCACCTCACCCCTCAACCCCAGAAGATCCCTGAAAGAAGCAGTTAAGGAAGGAGACTGGAAAATAGTCTCAAAACTCCTCATTGCCCTGGAATGTTATGAAAGAAGGGGCAGAATCCCAGGTATCAGCCATTGGTTTATGGGGAAATCAAGGATCTGTGTAGGGCAGCTAAAGACCATAGGAAGGACTTACCTTGTTTTAATGGCCTAATGAGGGCCATGTTTACAGCACATGTCTTAACCCCTATGATTTAAAATATATTATGACCATGTTGTTGTCACCTACAGAATACACCCTGTGGGAAGGGGGATGGAAGTGTTTACTAAATCAATTAATAGCAGACTATGCTAATAATGAGGCAAGGGCAGAATTGACAATCAACCATCTAGCTGGAGAAGGACAACACAGCCTACCAGATGATCAAGCAGCAGGTATCCCCAGAGAAGTATTGGATGATATCAAAGAGATGGCTTTGCAAGCTTTAATCCAGGTATCGGATGGTAGCACCCCCAGTTTGGACTACCTTGGGTGGCTGCAGCTAAAGCTTTAGGACAATTAGACCATCTTGGGTGCCTGTTAAGTAAGCAAACCAATGCTACCTCCCTCACATTGAGTGGCCTGCTCTCAGACATAGAGACCATCAGACATGCCACCTTGCAGAACAGCGATAGAGTTTTTACTCTGGGCACATGGGCATGGCTGTGTAGACTCTGAGGGCATGTGTTGCATGAACCTCTCCAGCCACAGCGAGTCAATCCACAAGAGCATTCAGGTACTGAAGGAAGGGTTCAAGAAGCTTCAAGTGGAAAACAAAGACTGGTTCAATAAACTCTTCCAATCCAAGGGACTAAAGGGTTGGATGATGTCTAGCTAAAACAGGACTATTAATTCTCTTAGTGGTTGTTGTTGTATTTTAATTGTCCCATGTTTGTTTGGATGCTTTTAGAAAGTCTTACAAAATTCTTTCAGTTCCATCTTTGTTGTAAAACAGAAAGGGGAAGATACCCAACACAGGCTCCTCATGGACTCCTTGGAGGAGAGAATTGAGGCCAGGATGGCACAAAAACCTCTCAGAGACTCAGTGTGGGAAGGAAAATCCTTAAAAGTACCTAAAAGTATTCTTAAATCCATAAAGTACCTTAAAAACCTTGAGTATCTCAAGGCATTAATGAGCCCCACTGAGTGTCAGTACAAAGCTCTCAAGGGACTCATTAAAGCAGATAATTGGGGCCATGATTGCACAAACCTCTCACAGAGTCTGGATCAAAAGGGAAACACCAAGTACCTTAAAATAACTGAAGTACCCTGAAGTATTAATGAGTCCCACTGAGTGTTGTTACTAACAAAGCCTCTCCAGGGACTAATTACAGCAGATAATTGGAGGCCATGATTGCACAAACCTCTCAGAGACTCCAAGGCAAAAGCCAAACCCAAAGTCCTTTGAAAAACCTGCAGTCCCTGCAGGGAGCATGAAGGAGCCCCCAGGGCCATTCCTGAGCAAGGCTCCCCAGGGACTCCTTCCAGCAGATCCTTGAGGCCACTGGGATGTGGGCTGGGGGGGATGCTGAGGGCAGGACAAGGGGCTGACAGTGCCCAGCCTGGCTGGGGCTGTGCCAGGAGGCCCCAGGGCCTCAGGACAAGGTGTCTCCTCCCAGCCCTTGGTGGCACAGACCCTGCTGTGCCCCAGGGCACCAAGACTTGGCTTCTCTTTGTCCCCACCTGTCATCACTGCCTGCAGTTCTCTGCTCTGCCTGGGGCCTGGGACACTTTCTCAGTCGTGTCCCTCAGTGGGACCCATTAAAAGTCCAAGAAACTTTGGAGTTGGATTCTGACTTGGAGTTCTGGAGAGGTTTCTTCAGCTCCCTCTCAGGGACTGATGTTCAGGGCCTGAGCACAAAGCCCCAGAGGCTCATTAAAGTCCTTGTGCTGTGTCTGTGCTGCTGAGCTGGGCTGGGCTCCTGGCACAGAGGCAGCTCCTGGTAACCAAGAAGAGCTTCAAAAAGCACATTTCTCTTGATGAGCAGCTCTTCTGCCAGCCCAGCAGGGCTGGGGCACTGCCTGCAGCCAGCCCGGGCACAGCACAGAGGCACAGAGAGCTTCAATCAGTCAGGGCTGGGAAGGTGCTGAGAAGTGCCTGGGGCAGAATCACTGCCAGCCCTTGGCACAGGAACCTCTGGCTGCAGGACAATGCAGCTGCAGCTCCTGGAGCCATCTCCTAAAGCTGGAACATCCCAATGCCTACAGAGCCTGTGAGTACATTCTGTGATTGTCTCTTGTGCAGAGCAGCCAGGGGTGCCCAGGGCTGTCCTGCAGAGCAGGGTCCTGCAGCCCAGGGTTCTGTGCTGGGGCAGGGACTCTGCTGCCTGCCAGGGACAGCTCTCAGCCAGCCCTGGCAGCTGCTCCCAGCACTGGGGACAAGATCTGGGTGGGAGGAGACAGCTGGTCAGGCTTGGAAGTGTTCTCCTTGTGTGGGAGGATGCTGCATTGTTCAGGACTGCTCCCAGCATGACATTAAATTGCAGAACATTTCCAGGTAGATTATACAGGGAGCACAGCAAGGCAGGGTCTGCAGGAAAATCCTGGGAAAATCTGGGTTTTCAATTGCACATAGATATTCATCTCTCAGTTTAGCCTGGGAAAAAAAAAAAAATTCTCTTAGATTTGAATAAACCTGGCAGTGACAGAAATCAACCCAGGGCTTCTTCCAGGCGGCATCATTGTCACTTTTCCAACCTCCTCAGGGTTGCTCTGATTTTGCCATCAGAGCCTGCAGAGCCAGAGCTGCCCCTGGGCAGTGCCAGAGCTGGGAGGGGTCTGCAGGGCAGAGCTGAGCCCCCAGGGCTGGGCTGGGCTCTGGCAGCACTGGCAGGGCCCAGCCCTGGGCACAGGGAAGCAGCTGCTGGCAGGGACAGCTCCAGGCAGCAGAGCCCTGGGCAGGCAGTGGGGGGAAAGTGCCCCCAGGCTGTGCTGGGATATTTCAAGTCCTCTCCAAACCCAAATATTCCATGATTGCTTTTCTTACAGATCCCCATGCCCAGGCACCACAGCAAATGTCCAACAGCAGCTCCATCAGGCACTTCCTCCTGCTGGCATTGGCAGACACGCGGCAGCTGCAGCTCCTGCACTTCTGCCTCTTGCTGGGCATCTCCCTGGCTGCCCTCCTGGGCAACGGCCTCATCATCAGCGCCGTAGCCTGCGGCCATCACCTTCACACGCCCATGTTCTTCTTCCTGCTCAACCTGGCCCTCAGCGACCTGGGCTCCATCTGCACCACTGTCCCCAAAGCCATGCACAACTCCCTCTGGGACACCAGGAACATCTCCTACTCAGGATGTGCAGTCCAGCTCTTTTTCTTTCTCTTCTTCATTTCAACAGAGTTTTATTTCCTGACCATCATGTGCTACGACCGCTACGTGTCCATCTGCAAACCGCTGCACTACGGGACCCTCCTGGGCAGCAGAGCTTGTGCCCACATGGCAGCAGCTGCCTGGACCAGTGGTTTTCTCACTGCTCTCATGCACACGGCCAATACATTTTCCCTGCCCCTGTGCCATGGCAATGCCCTGGGCCAGTTCTTCTGTGAAGTCCCACAGATCCTCAAGCTCACTTGTTCATACTCCAACCTTAGGGAATTTGGGCTTCTTGTGTTTTCCATCTGTTTATCATTTGGTTGTTTTGTGTTCATTGTTTTCTCCTATGTGCAGATCTTCAGGGCTGTGCTGAGGATCCCCTCTGAGCAGGGACGGCACAAAGCCTTTTCCACCTGCCTCCCTCACCTGGCTGTGGTCTCTCTGTTCATCAGCGCCTCCTTTTTAACCTACCTGAAGCCCCCGTCCATGTCCTCCCCATCCCTGGATCTGGCCCTGTCAGTTTTGTACTCAGTGGTGCCTCCAGCCCTGAACCCCCTCATCTACAGCCTGAGGAACCAGGAGCTCAAGGCTGCAGTGTGGAGACTGATGACAGCATGCTTTCAGGAACATTAAACTGCTGGCCAAATTCTGCAAATCACTTGCAATAAAAGTCATCTTTGATACTTCTTGTTGGTTTCATTTTGGAGCTTCTTTTTATGTATTTCACTTTTTTAATATATTCCGCAAAGAAATGTCATTCTTTGTGCCATAATTAATTTAGTTTCTCTCCACATTCCCTGTGGCCACAGCCTTTGTCAAGGACGGGCTGCACTCTTGGTAGCATTAAAGAACTAAAGGATCTCCCAGCAAAGTTTTCTGCAGAGATTCCCTTTAGTTCCTGCTCTGGAGCTGCAGCAGCAATGTCTGTGGGCAGAGCTGGGGCAGATCAGTGCTGGCCCAGCAGCTGTGCCCAGCAGCAGCAGCAGCACTTGGTGTTGCCAGTGCTGCTGCCGTGGCCCTGCCCCGCTGCCCTGGGGGCCCTGGTGTTGCTGTAGAGCCTGAGTGCTCTCGGGGCCGGGCACAGACCTGGGGGTGGCAGTGCCGGGGCTGCAGCAGGGACAGGCCATGGGCACTGCTGGGGCAGCGCTGATGCCTCAGGCCGGGCCCTGGGGGCTACAGGCTCCTTGCCCAGGCTCTCTCAAGAACACAGCCAGGCCAATGCTCAGCACAGAAACCCCGTGAGCAGCCCCAGGCTGGCTGTGGGCAGGCTGCTGGGGCAAACAGCATGGCTGGGGCTCTGCAAGGCCCCTGGGGCAGATGGGAAGGAGCAGCAGAGCAGGGGCTGATCCATCCCCAGTGCGCTGCACAGCCCAGGGCAGCGTCCCAGAGCGTCCTCATGGAGCTGCCAACAACATCCCCCCTCTGCAGCCCTGGCCTCTCCCCCAGCTCACACAGGTGCCCCATCCTTGCAGGCACAGACACGGCAGCACTGGCTCAGCAGCCCCTGTTTGCATTGCACACAGCAGGGGGAGCACCCCCATGCTGTTGCTGTGGGGACATGAACCTGAGGGAGCACAAATGCCATCAGCCCCTGGGGCCAGCAAGGGCTGGGGGACACCAGGGAAACCACTCAGCTTTGTCCTGGCCTCTGCACTCAGCCAGAAAGTTTGTTCCCATCAGCTGGGACTTTCCTGTTCCTCTGCAGATGCTGTTGCTCAGAGCCAGGGCTGCCTGGCAGCCACCCCCAAACTGCCCTCAGCATTTCCTTGGCTTCACCTTTGCTTTCTTTACTCTTCCCTGATACAAATTTCTTCCTCTTGCCCAGCCTTGTTTCCCTCCCCTGCAAACAGCCCATCCCTGTTTGCCCTTTCCTCTCTGACCCCATTCCCCATTGCAGTTCCTGACTTGGCCCCATGGGAACGTCCCTTGGGGAGCAGGACCATCCTACAAGTGCTGCAGGAATTGTCTGCAGGCTCCTGCAGTGCCTGGTGCTGCTCCCTTGCCAGAGGCACCCCAGGCCAGGGGGGGGCACATCTGGGCTGCTGTGTCTGCCTCTGGGGCTCCCTGTTCTGGGCAATGAGGAGGAGCTGCAGAGGCTCTGCAGGACAGACAGGATGGGCTTTGGGGCCTGGCAGGAGAAGCTGAGGGACCTGGGCTGCTGGAGCTTCTGAAGAGGGGCCCAGGGCTCATCCTGCAACTGCTCCAAGGGTAGTTTCAGAGAATCACAGAATCAGCAAGGCTGGAAAAGACCTTGGAGATAATCATCAAGTCCAACCCTGTGCCCTGACACTGCCTTGTCTCCCCTGAGCCTCCTCTTCTCCAGGATAAACAACCCCAGCTCCTTCAGCCACTCCTCACAGAACGTGTGTTCCAGACCCCTCACCAGCCTTGTTGCCCTTCTCTGGACACGCTCCAGCCCCTCCATGTCCTTCCTAAATTGGGGGCCCAGAACTGGACACAGCACTTGAGGTGATGCCCAACCAGTGCTGAGCACAGGGGAAGAATCCCTGCCCTGGTCCTGCTGGCCACACCATTCCTGATCCAGGCCAGGAGCCATTGGCCTTCTTGGCCACCTGGGCACAGTTCTGCCTCATGTCCAGCCTGCTGTCCATCAGTCCCTGCAGGTCCCTTTCTGCCTGGCTGCTCTCCAGCCACTCTGTCCCCAGCCTGTAGTGCTGCAGGGGTTGTTGTGGCCAAAGTGCAGGACCCGGCACTTGGACTTGTTAAAAACCTCACCTTGTTGGATTTGGGCCCTGGATCCAGCCTGTCCAGGGCCCTGTGCAGAGCCCTCCTACCGTCCAGCAGATCAACACTTCCAGTCATTTTGGTGTCACCGCAGTTTCATGAGGTCCCAGAGTGTCCCAATGGTCTCCATGATTCCATGAGGCCTCCCAGTGTCACAATGTCCCTTTGGTTCCAGGGGACCCCTTGGTGTCACAAAGTCCCTTGGATCCTTGGGCCCCACAGTGTCACATCCTATGGGAAGGCCCTGCAGTGTCACAATGGATCCTTGGTTCCATGAGGTCTGGCAGTGCAGCAATGTTCTCCTTGGTTCCAAGGTGTCACAATGGCCTCTTGGTCCCAAGGGGCACTGTTGCTGCCTGTGATGGTGGAAGCAACTTTTCCTGAGAGTGTTTTGTGCTAATGGCTCGGAGCTACAAGAGCACCCACACACACACACACACACACACACACACACACACACACACAAACTCACACAGACACACACACATGCAGCAGTTCAGCAGTGAAAAGATGGGAGGGTCCAGGCATGGAGTTCTAACGAGGGTTTTTAAGGTCTAATGCTCCAGGGGTCTAGGGGTTAAATACAAAGACAAAGGAGGGTTTAGGGTATAAATACAGGAAAAGAAGGGGTGGAGGAGAGGCATCAGGAATCTAAGGGTTTAGGGGTGGTATACAGGAAAGGGGCTGAGGGTTTAGGGGTGGTATGCAGGGAAAGGGACTGATAGTAAATGCCAGGGTGGATAGGCAGGGACATCAAGTAATGGGAAGACAGGGAAGGGAGAACTCTCTAGAACATGAACATATGAGGGTAATAGGGGTAGGAAAGGCCAATGGGCCAATGGGGAGGACAGAACTGGGACAAATTGCCAGAGTGCTGTAGAGCACCATGGGGGAAGTTTCTTTCCTCACCCTGTGCTGTGAGGAATGCCTGCACCCTAAGGTGCATCTCTCCAGGGCATTGCTTTTCCCTCTCCCCAGTAGGCTCACAGGCCTTCACAACTCCTCAACTCTTCCTTTTGTTTAATTAAAAGGCACCTCTTATGGATTTCTGTATGTACTTTATAAAACAAGGGAACATAACTAACATAATAACTAAAACTCATAAGAGTACTAAAGTAATAACTCAAAAAAGAAATAGTACATAAGATTAGGATACAACTGAAATAATTGAATGGGTATGAACTAATTATAAAATGTATTTTTGTGGAATGCAAGTCCAGTAGGAAGTTGTATTGTTCAGGCAGTGTAGAGCCTTTTTTTTTTTTTTCAGGCTTTAGATGTCTTTGATAAATTGGGTCAATTTTTACTCTGATTTTCTGTGTTTTAAAGGGAGGAGATAGATCAAAAGATAATAAGAGGCAAAGAAAAAGGAACACAAATCACCTCCCACTATGTATCACAAGGAATGTGGGTCACCAGGGCTCTGACAAATGTGGGTCCTCTGATGGGGATGGAGAGGGAGCAGTGCATGAAGCTCTTCCTACAGTGGGGCTCTTGCAGGGCTTCCCTTACTGGTGCCTCCGTTGGTGTTGGTTAAAGAATGAGTGGTCTGAGAAGCTCTTCCCACACTGGGGACACTCTTTGTAGGGCCCTCTCCCAGTGTGGATGCAGCTGGTGGGTGATGAGGGTGGAGTTGTGCTTGAAGCCCTTCCTGCAGTCGGGGCAGCGGAAGGGCCTCTCCTCTGTGTGAATCCGCTGGTGCTGGAGGAGATGGGAGCTGGTCTGAAACCTCTTCTGACACTCAGGACACTCATAGGGCCTCTGCCCAGTGTGGATGCGTTGATGCCTGATGAGTTCTGAGCTGCAGCTGCAGCCCTTCCCACACTCCCCACACTCATAGGCCCATTCCCCAGTGTGGATCATCTGGTGGCGGATCAGGGTGCTGCTCTGCCTGAAGCTCTTCCCACACTCCAAGCACCTGTGGGGCTTCTCCCCATCATGAAGCTGCTCATGGACCACCAGCTCTGAGCTCTGGCTGAAGCTCTGTCCACCTTCCTGGCTCAGGGTGGGTCTTTGCTCCTCAGAGCACCCTGGGCTGGGTTTGCAGCCCCTCCTCCTGCAGGATCTCGGTGCCTTTTTCTTCCCTGTTGGATTCCTGTGCCCTGGAGTCCCTCAAAATGGCCTCTTCCATGAGGTTCTGCTGTGGGGATTTGTCCTCCCTGGTCTCCATCCTCAGCTCCTTGTCTGGAGGAAGAAGGACAAGGAGAGGATGGGATTTGCCTCTGTACCAGAGGGAAGGGGAAGGAGATCCCCCAGTGCATCCCCAGCAGGATGGGGTTGGCAGTGGGGTTGTCCTGCAGCCAGGGGCCATGCTGGGCTGGGAGATGGAGCAGGAGAGGGGGAAAGGGGCACTGACTTCCTCCTCACCTGCCTGGGTGTCCTGGGGCATCTTCCTCTCCCTCGCAGCCTCCTCTTCCATCTGGCAAAAGTTTGGGGATGGGAAATCCTGTTTTGGGAGGAAAACAAGGGATGAGCACATTGAGTTTTGTTCTGGTTTGAAGGCAAACCTGGGGAGGGTCTAAACCAGAATTACAATTTGATAAGAAAATTTAGATCAAGGCAATGATACAGAAAGACTGCCTTAAACTGACAGAGTCAGGATATAACCTGACACCCTGTTGGTCAGGGTGGTGGCTGCAGTCCCATTAAATGGTGGCTGCAGTCCTGTTGGAGTGACCAACGTGATTCTGTCAAAGCAGTGATCCTGTAGAAGGGTCTGGTCTTCCTCTGAAGGTCCACTGGTGGTTATGGAGCTCTTGTCCTCTGGGAATCCAGTAGGCAAGCTGCTCCTGGTGTTGCAAGCCTCAGCTTATATCCAGGTAGGAATGCTTGGATCCTCCCCTGGGTGGAGCATCCCACAATGGGATGATGGAATTTTATCAGTTCCTGCAGTGACACTCAATGGCCCATTCACAGAAGATATCTCCCCTGGAGGGCGTTATCAGGGCTGAGTCATGGAAGAGATAAAGAACACTGCCCCACCTGTTTTATAGCAGTTGATGAAGATGGGGATTGAAAACATGCATTTGGTTACATCTTGCATTGCAACCTGAAACAGTGGGGTAATCCCTGCTCAGGGGTGAACACCACCCCCCTTACCCAAACTGGCTCAGGTGTAAAACCCCCACCCTGGGAAGGCCACACACACAGGGGACAATGTCACACTTGCCCTGCTCCAGGGGGGAGGTCTCTGTCCCTGTCACTCCCTTGCTCTCCTCCCCCTTTTCTCTTTCTTTCCATCTCTCTCTCTACCTCACATTTACTGTTCAATAAAATCCACTTTGGATTTGGTCTCATTATCACCTTTAGTTGGGGCAGAGGCATCTCTCTAACAATTTTCTTAGCCAGATTGTGACATTATTTTTGGCACAGTGAGTTCAGGGCACTGTTCTCTGACTGCAAGTGCCTTTGACAACAGCATGGTTCCCTCCTCTGAGGAGGTTGTGGTTCTCTCTGGAAGAACTCTTTGAAACTTGGACACAGATCCTTCTTCCTCCTGGGAACTTATGGGAGAACTGATGAGGAAAATGGCTGTTGTGGGTGGCCAGTGAAAAAAGAAAACATTTTGTTGTCCTTCCTAGAAAAGTTTGTTAAAATCACGGGAGGAAAGGGAACAAATGATACCAGCAAGACTGACAAGGTTCATTCACCCCAAGGTGAAGAACACAAGGTTGCTGAAAGTCCCACAAGAAGCCCAGTTCAAGTAGCTAAATTCCCAAATAACTCCAGCCAGGGGTCTCCTGGGATTTTTTTTTGGAGAGTGTTCAGAGCCAGCAGATCCCAGGCTTGAGCCCTGGATATCTCTGGGCTCCCTAAGAGGAGCTTTTTGGGGGGGGGAGGAGCTGTCCCTGCCCCTCAGGAGGGTCCCTGGGGGTCCAAATGGGGATCACCCCAGGCCACCGACGGGCGGGACATTGGTTTTGGGATCCCCGTGAGAGCCGGGGCTGTGGAACAGGGGACCCCTGGGGTGGGGAGAGGGGAAGGGGTGATACCAGAGCTGGGGACCCCCGGCAGCCCGGAGATGAGGTGGGGACAGGGACCCTGGCCCTGACCTGACAGGGCCGTGTCCTGGGGTGACTTCATGATGCTTGTACCCCATCGGTCTGTTTAGCCCAGAAATGAGTTCTGCACCTTTAAGGCTGGTTCTGAGAGTGAAGGGGAGGAGGAAGAAGCTGCAGTTTGTTTTCAGAAACTGCACTCCCCTCCTCCACATTCCAGCTCCTGGACTGTTGTGATGCCTTAAGGAGCTGGAATAGAGGCCAGACAGAGTCAAGAGGAATAAAATGGATTTTTTGGTTTTCAAAGGCCACACCCAGGCAGTACTGGGAGCCACAGCTGTGGCTCTGCCTGGATGGCTCCAAGATGGGAGCAAAAGGGCTTGGTCTGAGATCTCACATTTTTTATAAGTTTTAGTCATTTTGCATATAGGAGTTAACTGCCCAATTAATACCTTCAAATTATGAAGTTTCATCCTCCTTGCTTGCTTGCCTGCTCTCCTCTTTTCATGTTGTTTATGCTTTGGGCCTGAAGTTTGAAGAGATTGTCCTTGAGTCTCCAGCTAGAGCAGGATTGTTTTGTCTTCACCCCTCTGTGAAAAGATCCCAGTAACACTTAATATAAAGCTAAAAGCTTCACACCAAAAACAGAACAGAAAAACTTAAACCCTAAGGTATCAGTTGTCTGTAGTCGGACAGACAGCAGGACAGAGCTCTCCTTTGCTTTTAGTTAGTTTTTTAGCTCTCTGAGGCAGAGAAGTTCCCTGGACTGTGGTTTTTTTTTCTTTGGAGCTGTTTAAACCTGCTCTGGACTGAACACCCAGAACACCATGCATGTTTTGCACCTGTGGCCCTATCAGGCCGGGCCTGGGCTATGGCATTTCAGGGCTGGAGGGATTGATAAGAGACTGATAAGAGACTGAGTGAGCTGAGCTACAGCCCACAGAAGGGACATTCTGAGTTTGTCATCTCTTTTGGAGAAGCAAGAGGTTTTATTGTTCAATATTGTTCATTTTTTGTGCTGGGGAATGCTTTGCCTGTTAAATAAACACGTTTTTTCCCCTTTTCTCCAAGGAAATATTTTCTTGATCCAGTTGGGGAGGGGCTGTTTGAATCTGCTTTCTAGAGGAAACTTTTTTGAGATTTTCTCCCAAATTTGCCTTAAAACAGGACAGGGCGGTGGGAAGAGGGGAGATCCCCAAGTGGCTGGTCTGGGGGAGGCTGGAGATGGGGACCCCAAAACCCCCAGCATCCCTAAGCAGGACCCTGGAGAGGGGGGATCCCCAGGACCCATGGGATCCCCAGCAGCCCTGAGACAGGGGGACCACCAGAACCCCAGAGGGATGAGATTGGAAATGGGACATTCCTGGTGGCTTTTTAAATTCACTCTTGATTTTTGAAGGTTTTCATGGACACCAGATGACTTCTAGAGATGGATTTGGGCAGGAGGAATCCCCAGCCCAAGGCATTCACACCTTGTTTTTTCCCCAAACCAGGATTTTCCCATTCCCAAACCTTGGCTGGATGGAGGAGGAGGAGGCTGCAAGGAAGAGGAAGATGCCCGGGACACCCAGGCAGGTGAGGAGGAAGTCAGTTCCTTTTTCCCTCTCTCCTGCTCCATCTCCCAGCCCAGCACAGCCCCTGGCTGCAGGACAACCCCTGCCTGCCACCCGTCCTGCTGGGGATGCACTGGGGGATCTCCTTCCCTTTCCTCTGGCACGGAGGCAAATCCCATCCTGTCCTTGTCCTTCCTCCCCAGACAAGGAGCTGAGGATGGAGACCAGGGAGGACAAATCCCCACAACAGAAGCTCATGGAAGAGGCCATTTTGGGCAGCTTCACAGCACAGGAATCCAATGGGGAGGAAAAGCCCCAGAGATCCCACAGAAGGAGGGGGCTCCAAACCCAGGCCAGGGTGCCCAGAGGAGGAAAGACCCACCCTGTGCCAGGAAGGTGGACAGAGCTTCAGCCAGAGCTCAGAGCTGGTGGTCCATGAGCAGCTTCAGGATGGGCAAGAGGCCCTATGAGTGCTTGGAGTGTGGGAAGAGCTTCAGGAAGAGATTCAACCTGATCTGCCACCAGAGGATCCACACTGGGGAATGGCCCTATGAGTGTGGGGAATGTGGGATGAGCTTCAGCCACAGGTCCGACCTGGTTGTCCACCAGAGGTTCCACACTGGGAGAGGCCCTATGAGTGTCCCCAGTGTCAGAAGAGGTTTCACACCAGCACCCACCTCCTTGTACATAAACGAATTCACACAGAGGAGAGGCCCTTCTGCTGCCCTGACTGTGGGATGGGCTTCAGGCACAACTCCACCCTCATCAGGCACCGCATCCACACTGGGGAGAGGCCCTACGAGTGTCCCCAGTGTGGGAAGAGTTTCTCAGACCGCTCATTCTTTAACCAGACACCAACAGAGGCACCAGTAAGGGAAGCCCTGCAAGAGCCCCAACTGCAGGAAGAGCTTCATGCAGTGCTCCAACTCCATCCCCATCAGAGGACCCACATTGGTCAGAGACCTGGTGACCCATTTTCCCAGTGATACACAGTTGGAAGTGGTTTGTGTTCCTTTTATTTTTCCTCTCATTATCTTTTTGATTTATCTTCCCCCCTTCAAAACACAGAAAATTTGGGGAGAAAAATCAACAAATTCATCAAAGGCATTTAAAGCCTCACATTTTACTTGTGTTTTGGGGAATCTTGGATTCTGGGAGATATCTGGGAGGATATGGGGGGTTGGGGTGTATTTGGTTTAATTGTTTTTCCTTCTTGGCACTCCAAAAGACAAGAGGGATTGATCTGTCAGCTCAGAACTGCTGAATGCGACTGAAAACTACTCGATCCCATCCCAAAATGACACAATTCCACAGCCCACAGGGTGAAATGGGGTTGGAAGGATATTGGATGAAGTGGGATGCAGATCAGGAGGGGGTGAGATGGGCATTGGGGCAGGATGGGTGGGATGGGGTTTTGGGAGGTGGGAAATGGGGAAATATGGCTTGGGAAGGGGGTCTTGATGTCCAGCAGGGGTGGGATGGGTTGAGGGTTGGGACTGGGGAGGTGGGCTGGGGTCTGGAATGAGACAGCCAAAGTTTGGGGATGATAAAGGGAGGGGAGCCTGAGTTACTGAGTGAGTTTTGGATATTCCATGTTCATGAAGAGATGTTGGGGTATCTCACGTTTCTGAGGCGGTTTTGGGGCACTCCCCAGCTCTTGGGGATTTCCTGAGAGCAGCTCCATGGAGCCCCATTGCTGAGGTGGTTGCCATGGGCACAATCTCAGAGCTGCAGCTAGAGTCGATTTCCTTGGTGCTGGAGAGCAGAGAAATGATGAATGGCCCCAGACAACTCAACAGGGAGTGTGTTTGGAGACCTGTGAGCTTACTGGGAGAGGTCAACAGCAATCCCTAGAGAGATGCACCTTAGACTCAGGGTGTTCCTCACAGCTCAGGGTGAGGAAAGAAGCTTCCCCCATGGTGCTCTGCAGCACTATGTTAATTTGTCCCAGTTCTGTCCTCCCTTATTGGCACACTGGCCTTTCCTACCCCTTTTACTCTTATATGTTCATGTTCTCACAAGTTCTCCCTTCCCTGTCATCTCATTGATTTATGTCTCCACCTATCCAAGCTACCATTCCCTATTGGTCCCTTCCTGTGTCAGGCAAACCCCCTGAGCCCTCAGACCATTGGATCCCTGACCATGGATCTTCTTGTCTCGCCCCCTCTTTTCCTGTATTTATACCATGGAGCCTCCTTGGTCTTTGTCTCTGGGCCCTGGACCTCTTCAGCATCACCTAAAACAAAACACATTAGAACTCCGTGCCTAGATCCTCCCATGTCTCCACTGCTGAGCTGCTCTGTGTGTCTGTATGTGTGTGTGTGTGTCTTTGTCTGTGTCTGTGTGTCTGTGTGTCTGTGGTGCCTGTGTCTCTGTGTGTGTGTGTGTGGTGTGTGTGTGTGTGTTTGTGTGGCCTTGTGTGTGTGTGCTGGAGCCCGTGGCTCCTGCCCAGCAGGGTGCAAGATGCTCTCAGGGAAGGTTGCGCCCACCACCACCACAGACCACAACAAGTGGCACCTGAACAGGGACATTTGTCTGGTACCCCTGAAGATCATCTCCAGCATTGCTGCAATCTAAGTCGCCATCAGGTCAGCCAGGCCCTAAGGCAACCTCTGAGTTTTATCTGGGCACGCTGAGGGGAGAGACCTGCAACCCTCCCAGAGTCACAGAATGGAGGATCGCTCTCCTCGACAGATCCCCCGAGATCCTTTCTTGACCCACCATTGGGTATGTTGGAGTTAGTAGCCCCCCTTTCTTTTGTTTTCTCATTTTAAATCTTGAGGGTGAGAAGACTGCAGAATGGGTACAAAACTCACCGTTCTGCAGCAGGAGATTTATATCCAATTTACATTAACCCTTGATGTTCAGGGAATTCATTTTTCAAAGGGGAATTTGAAAGCTTTTGTTCATTCTATTTTCAAATATTATATGTTACAAAGGAATCAGTTTTATCGCTTGAGATTTGGGATATGGTTGGGATCAAGTTATTTGTTTTATAAATGAGGGAAGTTTTATCCTCTTTTTTCGTTCCATTTATGGCAAAAAGTTTTATCTTTTTTTTTTCTATTTATGATTCAGTTAAAAAATCAGGGGGAAAATTCAGGAAAAGTTTTGGGTCCCCAGTTCAAAAGCTCTTCCCCTTCATCCTCTCCCTTCATCCTCTCTTCCATGGGACCCCCTCTTCCCCACCTGAGGAGCCATCAACAGGCGGATGTTGCTATTCAGCACAAGGTTTCTGCCATGTCCCTGATGCCTCCCGAGATTCTCTCCCCTTACCAGGACGGGACTGGCCATGCTGTTCTGGACCTTCCCCCCAACCTTCCTCCTATGCCTGCATACCCTCCTTCATCTCCCCAGTTGCTGTTACCCTGCAAAATGGTGCTGGCATCATTGCCAGCCCCACCATTTTATCCTCCCCTGATTGAAGTTTTCCCACCCTCTGTAATGGTCTGTCTGAAATTCCTCTCATCTGTCTCATGATTTTCATCATGAAAAGGGACAGAAACTGAGACCACTGAAAGATCCTGTTTAGTATCCTGGTTTGATGAAAGTCTGCCAAGCTTACAAGGCTGAGACGTGGCTCCCAGCCTGCCAGGTAATTGTGCAAAGGAGCACCCTCGACCCGCTTCACAAGCCTTGGAATTTTCCTGCCTCTCAGACTTGGCTGGACTTTTTCTGGAATAGTCTTTTGGTGGTCCCCACAAAAGACCCTTCATCTGTTCTACAGCCACTGTGACTGACTGACTGAGATGGGAGAAGCCTCTTCCCCAAGGACTGAGACATGAAACCCCACATAGAGAAAACTCCTTTTCTTCCCGAGGATTGAGACTGGAACCTGGGGGGGCGAACTGGGGGGGGGAACAGAACAGACTGTGATGTTTGCTTGCAGGTAGTGATTATTGGGACTATTGGACCAAGAAGACAATGGCTTCAGCCTGCAACTGATTAGAAACTATTGCATTATTTTCCACCCCTCTTTCACAATTCGCCATAGGATAAAACCCCAGGTTAGCTAGTCCAATTCGAAGATCTTCCCGCGCTTGGGAACGACCCCTCGATTGACGGAACCTCTGCTGGACCCTGAAGGACCCCGTCGCTTCCACGTGCGGTAGCTATAGCCTCCTCTTTCCTCTTTGCCCCTCTGCCTTTCCATATGCTTTCCCGCATTCTCTCTTCTCCCTCACACACATTTTGCTGTAATTATTCAATAAAGTACACTGTTTTGATTTTTGCTGCAAACCCCTTTTGCCGTGTTGGTGTTTTGTACCTTGAGGTCCTTGTGATCGAATCATCACGAAATCCGTCTATAAGGACGGATCGTGACAGACGTCCGTAATTCTTTGGCTTTATTGTCTCATATTGTCCTAATTCAATTTCTCCAAATTATTATTACTCTAATTGTATTACTATTTTTATAACCATTTTATTACTATTAAACTTTTAAAATTTTAAAAACAAGTGATTGGCGTTTTTCACAATGTCTAAGCTTAATTACCAACAGAAATAAAAACTGAATCTTTATAACCAAATTATTTTAACCCCACCCATATAGAATCCCTGTTAATATTTGCACAAAGCCAATATTGCAATATGGATCTATAGTAGGGCCAAGGGCCGGGGCCCCGGCGGCTCCGGCCCGGCAGATTTTGGGGGTCCCGGTGTTGGTGTTGGCAGAGCCAGGGGCGCTGGGCCGGGGTGCGTGGGGCCCTCCCTGGGGGCTGGGCTGCCAGGGGCAGGCGCTGCATCGTCAGCCCGGAGCCACGGGGATCGCCCGGGACCGGGCGGGCTGGGGGGCTGCGGGAGCGGAGAGGGCGGCACCGGAGTGGGGGGAGCCTCTGCAGCCTGCGGGTCGGACACCCCGATAAGGGGGGGGAGCCCGGAACGGGAGCCCGGATAGGGGAACCCCGGCAGCCTGGAGATGGTGGGACCATGGACAAGGGAGACCCTTGGGGGGCCTGAAATGGGGACCACGCACAGGAGGCACCCCATGAGCCAGAGGAGCAGGGGGTCCCTGTGCAGGATTTGGGGAGCAGGGGGGTCCCTGTGTGATAAGGGCAGCAGGGGGGTTCAGGGTCCCGGGACCGGTTCAGGGTCCCAATCCCCTGGCCCCCCAGGAGCGCCCCCAGCCCCAGCGCTGGAGCCATCGCGCTGCTCCTCCTCACTCCCAGTGTGATCCCAGGATGATCCCAGTAGAACTCAGTCCCCAGGAGCTGCTCCCAGGATGATCCCAGTACAGCCCAGTCACTGCCACTCCTGGCACCCCCCCCCCTCGCTCCGTTCCGACCTGTCCCGGCTCCATGCCCGCCCCTCCCGCGGGCTGCGAGGGCTCCGGGAGCGGGGGAGGAGGAGGAGGGAGGGAGGAAGAGGCGGAGCAGCAGCAGGAAGCGGCGGCAGGAGAGCGGAGGATGAATCGCGGGGCTCCGGCGCTGCCTGAACTCGCAGCACCCCGGGAGCATCGCCCCCCATCCCACAGGTACCCGGGAGGGGAACTCACCCCAAATCTGCCGGGGGGTGCCTGGGTTTGGGGTTTTGGGGGGATGTTTGAGCTGGCAGGGCTCCAAAGCCGAGCAGCAGATGGCCCTCGGGGCACATCGGGGGTCCCCGGGAGGTGTTTTTGGGGGGTCCCGGTGCGGGTGGCGGCAGAGCCCCTGGGGGGGATGGGGGGGGGGTGCGGGGTCCCCTGTGGGGCCACGGTGGGGGGTTGGGCTGCCCGGCCGGGGACAGCCTCTGGGTTCTGCTGGGGGCCGTGGGAGCCCAGAGAGAGGGAGAGCCCCAGGAGGGCGGGGGACAGGGGGGACCCCTGGGGGGAGGACCCCCGGCAATGGGGGGTGCTGGGGCTGGAGGGGCGGGATGGCCGGGAAAGGGGGGAGCCCAGAGAGAGGAGCTGCCCCAGGAGCCCAGGCACTCCCAGTCATTCCTTATGCTGATGCAATTTGCTCCCAGCAAGGTCCCAGGGTTCCTGCCACTTTCATCCAGTGGATTCCCAGTTCCCCAGATGTCCTTAGCATAGTCCAATTAAAATAGACCCAGTCTGGTCCCAGTCACCAGCCATATGGCCTGGGGCTCCCAGTATATCCCAGTTCCCAGAACATTCTTGTAGCCCAGGCACTCCCAGTTACCACAGCATGGTTCACTTGACCCCAGTTTTATCCCAGTTGCTCCCAGTTCCTTTAATTATGTCAGTTGGCTCCCAACATGGGCCTGGCATGGGCCTGGTCCCAGTAATCCCCAGTCAGGGTCCAATCACACCCACTCTAATCCCAGTCCCAGTATGAATGCCAGTGCCCCCAGTGTGATCCCAGTTGCTCCCTGTCAATGCCAGCATGACCCCAGTAGCCTCCAGTATATCCCAGTGTCTCCCTGTATCTCCCAGTTTCTCCCCCGTCACCCCCAGCATGCTCCCAGTCACTCCCACCTTCTCCTAGTTGCTCACAGCCAATCCCAGTGTGAATCCAGTCACCCTCAGTGTAATCCCAGTCTAACCCAGCATGGACCCAGCTGCTCTCACTGTGATCCCAGTATGATCCCAGTTGCCCCTTGAATAGTCCCAGTCCCTCTCAGCAGGGTCCCAGTTGCCTCCAGTGTTGATTCAGTTGCCCCCAGCATGGTCCCAGTTCTTCCCAGCATAATCTCAGTTGTTCCCAGTGTGTTCCAGTCACGCCAGTATGGTTACAGACACATCCAGTATATCCCAGTTTTCCCCAGCATGTATCCAGTCCTTCCCAGTTCCTCCAGTTTGCTTGCAGCATGATCCCAGTTTCTCTCAGTTGCTCCCCTGTAGCCCAAAGTGTGATCCCAGTCACTCCCTTTCAACCCCAATATGATCCCAGTAAGCTCCAGTTTGATCCCAGTCACATGCCAGCCCTCCCAGTGTGGTCCCAGTATAATCCCAGTTGCCTCCAATCTCTCCCAGTATGGTCCCAGCTGCCTCCAGCATGGTTCCAGTTGCTTCCTAGATCAACCCAGTCACTCCCACTATGATATCATTTGCTCCCAGCGTGCTCCCAGTTGCTCCCAGTCAGGCCCAGTATGGGGGATGATGTGCAGGGTGTGTTCCCAGTCACTCTCAGATCCTCCCAGTATTAGTCCAGTCCCTCCCAGTATGATCCAGAGATGAGCCCAGTGTGCTCCCAGTCCCTGCCAGTATGAACTAGTTGTTTTCCAGATGGTTCCAGTTGCTCTCTTTCCCCCTCCCTTTTGTTCCAGTCCCTCCCAGTATCTCCGAGTGTAGCCCAGTTCCCTCCAGCATGTTCCCAGTCACTCCCAGTTGCTCCCAGTTGGGTTTTTGGGGGGATGTTTGGAGAATGAAGAAGTCCAAGGCTGAGCGGAAAAGGCCCCTCGGGGGGACATCGGGGGGTGGCGGTGGCGGCTGGCGGCAGAGGCAGCCTGGAGGAGCAGAGCCCTGTGTCCCCCAGGAGCCCAAAGTGGGGAGCCCAGAGAGGGGGGAGCGCCGCCATTGGCGGGAGCCTCAAGAGCCTGGAGAGGGGCAGGGGGGACTCCTTGGAGCCGCTGCAGCCCAGAGCAGAGAATGAGGGGAGAAGGGAGCCCGGGAGCCCAAACAGCCCCGGCATCCCGAAATGGGGAGAGCCAAGAGGGGGGAGCTTTTGGCATTGCTGGGACTGCCAGCAGCCTGGGCAGGGCGGGCACCGAGGAGAAGGGGGACCCCCAATCCAAGCGTGACCCCAGCAGCTGGGACAGGGGGAACCCCGAACACCAGAGGGAGGGACCAGGGATGGGAACTCCTGGGAGGCCTTTTCAGGGCTGAATCTTGGTGTTTGGGAGGTTTTTCTGGAGCCCAGGTGTCCAGTGACTTGTAGAGATGGACTTGGGCAGAGGGACCTTCAAACTCAACATGCTCATCCATTGTTTTCCCCAAACCAGGATTTCCCATTGCCAACCCCTGGCAGGCTGCGAGGAAGAGGAAGATGCCCTGGGACACTGAGGCAGGTGAGGAGGAAGTCAGTGTCTCTGGAATCCTTAAAATCAGAGGGTTTTGGGAAAGCTGCAAAAGACAAGCCTCAGAGACAGTAGAACTGTGATTAGAGCTTTGAAGCAGCCGTAAGATTGGTCAGCAGAAAAATTATATAAGAAGTAGAAAGTAGGGAGAAATAGAACAATGGTCTGTGCATTAACACTTATCTAGAATAAGTCCCTAACCTGCAGAAAATTATATCTAGCAAGGTATTAGGAAGTTCCAAGGTAAATAATGGAGCTCTGTGCATTGTGTTTTAGGGCTTACCAGCAGGTATTTTATCTGAAATAAGCAAGCATTGTTTTAACCGTCAGTGTGTTTATAGTGCTTGGATAGAACTACTGTCAATATGCTTTTGCTTTGTGTGATTGGTCAAAAAACTTTTAAACTAAGTTTTAACATTAAGTTCTTTGTCTGCTACCTGGGATGTGAGCTGCTGACATGTTCCCATTGTCATAACCAAGTAATGAGACTGATGCTGGAAAATAAAACAGCTCAAGACGCGTTCCTGGCAGTCCCATCCTGTTTGTGATTTGTGCACAGCCCCGAGCTGGCGATGAGTGCCCCTTTCCCCTCTGTGCTGCTCCATCTCCCAGCCCAGCACAGCCCTGGGGGATCTCCTTGCCCTTGCCTGTGGCATGGAGGCAAATCCCATCCTGTCCTTGTCCTTCCTCCCCCAGAGCAGGAGCTGAGCATGGAGAGCAGGGAGGACAAATGCCTGCAGCAGAACCTGGTGGAAGAGGCTGTTTTGAGAGGCTCCAGGGCACAGGAAGCCAATGGGGAGGAAAAGCCCCGGCGACGCCGCACGAGGAGGGGCTGCAAACGCAGCTGGCGGGGATCTGAGGGGGAAAGAGCCAGCCTGGGCCGGGAAGGTGGCCTGAGATCAAGACAGAGCTCAGAGCTGGTGCTCCATGAGCAGCTCCATGATGGGGAAAAGCCCCACACGTGCGTGGACTGTGGGAAGAGCTTCAGGAGGAACTCCAAACTGATTGTGCACCAGAGGACCCACACTGGGGAACGGCCCTACGAGTGTGATCAGTGCAGGAAGAGGTTTCATGCCAGCTCCCATCTCCTCCAGCACCAGCGCACGCACACAGAGGAGAGGCCCTTCCGCTGCCCCGACTGCGGGCAGGGCTTCAGACACAACTCCCATCTTGTCAGGCACCGACGCATCCACACTGGGGAGAGGCCCCATGAGTGTGAGGAATGTGGGAAGAGCTTCAGCCAGAGTTCCAGCCTGATCAGACACCAGAGGACCCACACTGGGGAACGGCCCCACGAGTGTGAGGAATGTGGGAAGAGCTTCAGCCGGAGCTCCCACCTGATCAGCCACCAGAGGACCCACACTGGGGAACAGCCCTACGAGTGTGGGGAGGTGGGAAGAGCTTCAGGCAGCATTCCAGCCTGATCGTCCACCAAAAGATCCACACAGGGAGAGGCCCTACGAGTGTTCCAAGTGTGGGAAGGGGTTTCGGATGAAGTCAGATCTCTTCCTGCATTATCGGAGTCACACAGAGGAGAGGCCCTTCCAATGCCCCGACTGTGGGAAGGGATTCAAGCACAACTCCACCCCTCATCACCCACCAGCGCATCCACACTGGGGAGAGGCCCACGAGTGTCCCCAGTGTGGGAAGAGCTTCCAGAGCTCTCACTTGACCAAACACCAACGGAGGCACCAGTAAGGGAAGCCCTGCGAGTGCCCCGAGTGTGGGAAGAGCTTCTGTGTGCTGCTCCAGCTCCATCCCCACTGGAGGAGGCACTTTGGGCACAGCCCTGGTCACTCACCTTCCCTCTGATCCCTGTTGGGAACACACCTGGCTGCTTCTCTTTTTGGTTTGACCTTAATTTTTTTTCTCTTCTCCATGTTTTTCCACTCTAGAAGCCAAGAGGGATCGATCTGTCACTTCAAAACCACTCAAATCCCACTGAAAATAACTGAATTTTAACCAAAAAAAGGCTCAATCCTACCTCAAATTGCTTGTTCCCACCTCAAAAACTCAATCCCACGCCAAACTCACTCCATTCCACAGCCAGCAGGGTGAGTTGGGGTTGGGAGGCGATTGGTAGAAGTGGGATCCCAATTTGGAGCAATGGGATGGGGACTGTGTGGGGCTGGCTGGGTGGGATGTATTTGATAGCAAATAAAACTCTCAGAGTTACTGATTTCTGTCCTGTTCATTTTGGTCAGTTCTGTTTGCAGAGTGCTGCCTTCTCAGCTGAATAAATTCCTATAAAAATTGCATTTTTTAAATCATCTAGCCTCTAACAATTCAAAACCAATATCCAAATAAAACCTTGCACGCCCAATAAATCTTTTTAAAAATAATTTTGATTGTTTTAGAGTACTTAAGGATGTTTTTAAAGTTTAATTTTTTGGTTAAAATGTCTGAAAAATTATAGTGGTGTTTGGTTTTGTGTTTAGTATATTTTTAATATGAATTGTTTAACTAAGATGTGTTAGATTGTATGTTAGTTTTTTTTAGATATTTTTTATCTAAAGTGTATTAGTTATTGAGTTAAAACTTTCAAAAGGTATTTCTTGATATATAATTTGTTTCTTTAGATGCATTGGTAATATATTAATAGTTGTTGGTTTGGTTTGAATCATTGTTGGAGTACTGTAAAGAAGTCTTGAGATTTTTATATTTCATTTTTATTATAATTTATTTAATTTCAATTTTAATTTTCTTGTTTATAATTTTATTGCAATTTGTTGAGAGGATAGGAAGGAAGTTCAAGGGCAGGAACATTTTTCCTGGCTGGGAACTGGAATTCCAGACCCTGGGAGTGTGTGCAGGACCACACAGACTGGGATCAAATATGGACTGGGATTCTATGGGTTGGGGCTGCACAGACTGGGACCATATGGATCAGGACCACATGGACTGGGATCAACTGGACTGGGATCAAATATGGGCTGGGATCACCTGGACTGGGATCACATGGATGGGGATCCTGTGGATCAGAACCCTCCAGACTGGGATAGCCTGGAGTAGGATCAAATATGGACTGGGACTGTTTTTTAAAGTAACTTTGTTCTATAGTTTGTATTTCTGTTGTTAATTGAGCTCAGTGAAATAGCTGCTTGTGTTAAACTGCCTGCTTGGATGGGATAACATCCAATGCACACAGGATGAGGACACCTGTACAGATCTGCCAGCTGTCAGCACTCCCGTCTGAAGGCAGAGTGGACCAAGGCCCAAAAACTGGAGGTGATAAAGAGAAGGAGCCAAAACCACAGCCAAGGAACACACATGCTCTGAAAAGGCAGACCCAGGAGGAGGGGCCATGTAAAATCGTTCCTGGAATATGTAAAGTAGGTTATGGATATGCATGAGGGCTATGAATATGCAACAGGCTGATGTAAGGGAAAGGTATTTCAGGGGGATCCCAAAGGTAACATGGTGCTCCTGGCTGAGTGCCAAGATGCACCTGGGGCCGTGATAACCTTTGCTCCATGGTCCTGGTCTCCCATTGTCCTTTATTAGGCTTTGTACATTTTCACAGGAGAGTGAATGTGTTTTTCACAGGCAGCTTCACAGAAACTGGAAACCGTGGGGGTTCGGGAGGGGCACCGCTGATCCAGGGCATCAAGGCGCTGCCTGCAATTGTCCATAACTGCCCATAAGGAGCCCTCCAGGGCTTTGCCTCCATGAGCTGCAGCAGACATGTCAGGAAAGGTGACAAGAGCCCGTGGAATGGTCCTTGTTGCAGGCAGATTAGCCACTTGTAGCTTTTCAAAACTCCCCTCCCATGAAAAATGAAAAAAATTTAAACCGTTCCTAAATGTGAAAAACGTGTTCACTCTTAATAAAGGACAGTGGGAGACCAGGACCATGGAGCAAAGGTTATTATGGCCGGGTGCATCTTGGCACTCAGCCAGGAGCACCCTGTTACCTTCAGGGATACCCCTGAAATACCTTTCCCCTTACATCAGCCTGTTGCATATTCATAGACCCTCATAAATAGCAAACTTCTCCCCAAACTAGTTTACATGTTCCAAGAGCTGTTTGATGGCTCTTCCTTGGGTCTGCCTTTTTAGAGCATGCAGATGATTTGGTTGTGGTTTTAGTCCATTCTTATCACCTCCAGTTTTTGGGCCTTGGTCACTCTGACTCGAAAAATTTAGGTTTTGGTATTTTTTAGTATGTTGTGGATGGAAGCAAAATGGAGGCACAGGGTGCTGCTATTTGTGGAAATTGAAGCCATGAGAGAACTGTTTTCTTATGTTGAAGTCTCCATAGCATGAAAAGAGACTCCTCTCCTAAGTGAACTGAAGAAAGTCTATTCTAGAGGTGGTAAACTGACTGAAAAGTTTAGTTTTGTCTCTTTTACATTGTCAGTAAGAAAGAAAAGGTTATAGGGAGAGGAGAAATATTCTGAAAGTTTTATTCTGATTCTTATAACTCTTTATTTTAGTTAATATTAATAAACTTTTCTCTATACAATTTTAAAGTTTTGAGCCTACATTGCCTTTCTCCTAATCCTATATCACAGAAGGAAATAGGTAAGGATAATCTAGTGAGTGCACTGGTAATTAGCCAACACTGAACCCACCACAATACTTGCTTGCATTTTCTGAGAAATGTCAAATTGGTGAACCAAAACCACTACAGAAATATTTCTGATGAATTGCATTAGAGCAGAGGGAAATCAAAGGCAGAGCCATGGTTTGTCAGGACTTGTTTGATCCTAATGATCCCTGTGGTGCATCTGGAGCTGAGCCCTTGAACCTCAGGGCCTGCAAGAAGATTGCACAAACCTTTCCAAAAGTCAAAGTCAGAGGAAACACCCAAAGTGTCTTGAGGCAGGAGTGGGTCCCACTGAGGTCTATCCCAAACACAGGCTCCTCATGGACTCCATGGAGGAGAGAATTGGAGGCCAGGATGGCAGAAGAACTTCCCAGAGACTTTGTGTAGAAAGAAAAATCCAAAGTACCTGAAAAACCTTGAGTATCTCAAAGTATTAATGAGCCCCACTGAGTGTCAGTACAAACCTCTCCAGGGACTCATTAAAACAGATAATTGGGGCTATGATTGCACAAACCTCTCAGAGAGTCTGTATCAAAAGGAAACACCAAGTACTTTAAAATAACTGAAGAACCTTGAAGCATTAATGAGCCCCACTGAGTGTTGTTACTGACAAAGCCTCTCCAGGGACTAATTACAGCAAATAATTGGAGGCCATGATTGCACAAACCTCTCAGAGACTCCAAGGCAAAAAAAAACCCAAAGTCCTTTGAAAAACCCTGCATAGAGGCTCCTGGAGCGGAGGCAGCTCCTGGCAAGGGCAGCGCTGCAGAGAGACAGCTCTGGCCAGGAGCAGCTCCTGTGCACAGCCCAGCAGGGCTGGGGCACTGCCTGCAGCCACCCCAGGGCACAGCACGAGACACAGAGGAGGTAAACTCAGCCTGGGCTGGGAGCACAGAGCAGAGAACACTCAGGGCTCACTAGAGCAGAAATCATCCCAGGTCTGAAGCAGTCCTTCCCTGGCTGTGGAAGAGAAGCTGCAGTTCCTGCAGGGATCTCCTGAGCGGGCACATCCCACAGCTTTCAGGACCTTTCAGGAGGA
>JALJVW010000179.1:15194-87221 GCA_024865655.1 Emberiza elegans
ACCCAAGTCCCATTATTGATTTTGGTGTGTTCTTGTGGCTGTTATTCCTAAGGTGGAGAACAAGGAAAATGGGCAGCCAGATGTCCAAAGTAGAAGGAAGCATATATGGATGCTTTAATTCTCACTGATCATGACAAAATATTTTCAAGGAACAAATTAAAATCAATAATGAGGTGGATCATTAAAAATTTTCCAGACACTTTTGCTGATGAAATCCATACCACTGAATTTTGGGACTCAGTGGGAGTTAAACTGTACAGCCTTTCGATCAAAATGGACCCCATTGCACCCCGCATGCTCCCCATCTTCCAGATCATCCTTGAGACCCTTCACCAGCAAGCAGTGTGTTGAAAACTCAATCCGTTTGTCACTCCTAACTCAGGACTTCCCTTCAAACCTGCCTTTCTAAGACCTTCCACGATGGTCCAAGATGGCAATGGCCATGCTGTCTTGGAGCATCATGCCCTGGAGACTCAAGATGGCAGGAGCCCAAATGTGGCTCGGGAGCTCGACCATCCTCCCTCCATCTTGGCTCCTCCACTTCCTGCTACCACAGCATTCTCTTATGCTGTGAATGAAACTCCAGACTCCACCCCCACAACTGCAGGTTAGGCCCCACTGCCAATCATCCTCTCCACCCCGGGCCATGCCTCCAGTAAAGGAAAGTGACTGGAAAACAGTCTCGAAAATCCTTGTTGCCCCTGTATGAAAGAAGGGGGCAGAATCCCAGGTGTCAGCCATTGGTTTACAAGGAAATCAAGGATCTGTTTAGGGCAGGTAAACACCATAGGAGGCACTTACCATGTTTTAATGGCCTAATGAGGGCCATGTTTGCAGCACATATTAACTCACTATGATTTTAAATATATTATGACCATGTTGTTGTCACCGACAGAATACACCCTGTGAGAAGGGAAATGGAAGGGTTTGCTAAATCAATTAATAGCAGACTATGCTAATGATGCGGAAAGGGCGGAATTGACAATCAACCATCCAGCTGGAGAAGGACAAGACAGCCTACCAGATGATCAAGCAGCAGGTATCCCCAGAGAAGTATTGGATGATATCAACGAGATGGCATTGCAAGCTTTAATCCAGGTAGCGGATGGTAGCACCCCCAATTTGGACTATCTTGGGTGGCCGCAGCTAAAGCTTTAGGACAATTAGACCATCTTGGGTGCCTGTTAAGTAAGCAAACCAATGCTACCTCCCTCACATTGAGTGGCCTGCTCTCAGACATAGAGACCATCAGACATGCCACCTTGCAGAACAGTGATAGAGTTTTTACTCTGGGCACATGGGCATGGCTGTGTAGATTCTGAGGGCATGTGTTGCATGAACCTCTCCAGCCACAGCGAGTCAATCCACAAGAGCATTCAGGTACTGAAGGAAGAAAGTTTCAGGAAGCTTCAAGTGGAAAACAAAGACTGGTTCAATAAACTCTTCCAATCCAAGGGACTAAAGGGTTGAATGATGTCTAGCTAAAACAGGGTCTTAGTAGTCGTTGTATTGCTAATTGTCCAATGTTGGTTTGAATGCTCCTAGAAAGTCTTACAAAATTCTTTCAGTTCCATCTTTGTTGTAAAACCAAAAGAGAGAAGATACCCAACACAGGCTCCTCATGGACTCCTTGGAGGAGAGAATTGGAGGCCACGATGGCACAAAAACGTCCCAGAGACTCAGTGTGGGAAGGAAAACCATTCAAAGTACCTAAAAGTATTCTTAAATCCATAAAGTACCTTAAAAACCTTGAGTATCTCAAGGCATTAATGAGCCCCACTGAGTGTCAGTACAAAGCTCTCCAGGGACTCATTAAAGCAGATAACTGGGGCGATGATTGCACAAACCTCTCCAGAGTCTGTATCCAAAGGGAAACACCAAATACCTTAAAAGACTGAAGTAACTTGAAGTATTAATGAGCCCCACTAAGTGTTGTTACTGACAAAGCCTCTCCAGGGACTAATTACAGCAGATAATTGGAGGCCATGATTGCACAAACCTCTCAGAGACTCCAAGGCAAAAGCCAAACCCAAAGTCCTTTGAAAAACCTGCAGTCCCTGCAGGGAGCATTCAGGAGCCCCCAGGGCCATTGCTGAGCAAGGGTCCCCAGGGAGTCCTTCCAGCAGATCCTTGAGGCCACTGGGATGTGGGCTAGGGGGGGATGCTGAGGGCAGGACAAGGGGCTGACAGTGCCCAGCCTGGCTGGGGCTGTGCCAGGAGGCCCCAGAGCCTCAGGACAAGGTGTCCTCCCAGCCCTTGCTGGCACAGACCCTGCTGTGCCCCAGGGCACCAAGACTTGGCTTCTCTTTGTCCCCAGCTGTCATCACTGCCTCCAGTTCTCTCCTCTGCCTGGGGCCTGGGGACACTTTCTCAGTCGTGTCCCTCAGTGAGACCCATTAAAAGTCCAAGAAAGTTTGGAGTGTGATTCCGACTTGGAGTTCTGGAGAGGTTTCTTCAGCTCCCTCTCAGGGACTGATGTTCAGGGCCTGAGCACAAAGCCCCAGAGGCTCCTTACAGTCCTTGTGCTGTGTCTGTGCTGCTGAGCTGGGCTGGGCTCCTGGCACAGAGGCAGCTCCTGGTAACCAAGCAAAGCTTCAAAAGCACATTTCTCTTGATGAGCAGCTCTTCTGCCAGCCCAGCAGGGCTGGGGCACTGCCTGCAGCCAGCCCGGGCACAGCACAGAGGCACAGAGAGCTTCAATCAGTCAGGGCTGGGAAGGTGCTGAGAAGTGCCTGGGGCAGAATCACTGCCAGCCCTTGGCACAGGAACCTCTGGCTGCAGGACAATGCAGATGCAGCTCCTGGAGCCATCTCCTAAAGCTGGAACATCCCAATGCCTACAGAGCCTGTGGATACAATCTGTGATTGTCTCTTGTGCAGAGCAGCCAGAGGTGCCCAGGGCTGTCCTGCAGAGCAGGGTCCTGCAGCCCAGGGTGCTGTGCTGGGGCAGGGACTCTGCTGCCTGCCAGGGACAGCTCTCAGCCAGCCCTGGCAGCTGCTCCCAGCACTGGGGAGAAGCTTTGGGGGGAAGGAGCCACCCTGAGCAGGGCAGGGGCTGCTGCTGAGAGGGGTTGGGTGGGGCAGGGCTGCTCCCAGCTCCAGACCAGCCTGGGCACAGCTCCAGAGGACACTTCCCAAAGAAGGTAAGCCTGGCATTGCTGTAAAGATCAGGAGCTTTCCTGAGAGTGTTTTCTATTCCTGCTTGGAGAGGGATGGGAAAGCTGGCGTGATGACAAAAAGATTTTTGCTTTTTATACATTTTTATATATTCATAGCTCTGTAAATTACTATTATATAGTTATAAAACTATAATCCTTATTTAACTCTATTAAACTCCTAATTAACTCAAACTCTTAAGTAAGTCTATTTAACCACTATTATATACTTATATAACTATAATCCTTAATTAACTCTAGTATGTTTCCTAACCTTTCTCTTAAATTTTAGATCAATAAGGTGACTGTCTAAATACATTCCTGAAATACTGTATAGTCTTATTATCAGGAAGAGGACCTACAAGAACATTTTATTTTTTCACCAGAATGTGAGCAGACATAACAAAAAATTTTGGTAGAAAAGCCTTTGGACCTATTCCAATGGGTTGAGCCAGGGGTGTGTAACTGGGGCAACTGACTCTCCTATTGGATGTTCCTGTTAAATATCCTAATTATTCAACCTTAATAACGTGTTGAAATCAGGGGCCGGGTATGCCCCATCCTCACTGGGACACCTGGAATCTTCCAATTAATGTCTGGTTTTTACTTTACTGTTGTAAAACTGCTGCAAGTTTTTTTTTTTTTTTTTCTCATTGGGTTATAGACAACAGGGGGATGAGAGAAGCAGAGCAGGAATTGTAATCCCAGAATCACAGAACATTCTGAGTTGAAAGGGACACACAGGATCATCAAAGGAATGTTTGAACATTTACAGGGATTCCAGAACTGTAACTTTGGGTGCTCAGTCTCTGCTGGGAGCCTCCCAAAGGGCCCTCAGCCACTCCTCAGCCCTGGACAGCAGCAGCATCACCTCTGCAGGGCCCAGCAGGGCTCTCCTGAGCTGCCCTTGCCCAGCTGCACACAGAGCCTGCTCCAGCCAGGGCCCTGCACACAGGCAGGTTTCTGTAGGGCCAGGGCCAGGCCACACAGGCTGGGATGGGCTCTGTGAGCGCTGGCAGGGACAAGGCTCCTCTCAGGAGGGAATGTCCAGGCCCAGGGAGATGCTCAGGGAAGGAGAGGGAGCTGAAGAGAGCAGTGCTGGGGGCAGGAGGGCACTGTGGGTGTGTGGGAGGTGCCGGGCAGAGCTGGGCATGGGAACACTGTCCTGAATGCCCGGCTGTCTCTGCCCTGCCCTCTCAGGCACAGCACCACAACATCTTCTCTTGGTTCTGCACTGCCCTGATATTGTCATTGTTATCTGCTGCTCTCAGGGAGGCTCTGGCATTTGCAGCAGCTGAGTCAGGCACTGCCCTTGGCATTCCTGCCAGGCAGGGGTGTGTCCATGGGAATGGGGTTTCCAAGCTTCCCTGGCACCCGTGGGGCTGTGGGCAAAGCAGTCCATGGGAAAGGGGAATGAGCTGAGCCCCCTCCCTGAGATCCCATCATGGGCACAGCCAGGGATCTCCTTGCTGTGCCCTTCCAGGCTCTGAGCTGCCCTCCTGGTGCAAATCTGTGCCAGAGCCTCTGGGAGTTCCCTCAATGTCCCACAGGGAAGGGCAGAGCAGCCACAGCTCAGGAAATGCTGTTGGGTTTGCCAAGGGAGCCATGACTGTCCTTGGCACAAGGGGCTGCTGAGACCTTGCCCAGAGACCTTGAAAGAGGGTGAGACATGCAGGGATCCCTCTGCTCTGGGCAGGATCTGGTGTAGAAGAGGGTGACATGGGAGTGTGACTGTGCTCTGATTCCAGTCAAAGGTTTTCCCACATCAGGAAGATGGGTGAGTCCCAGCTGTAGGGACTGTCTACGAGGAATTGCCCAGGTTTGGCTCCAAGCAGCCTCTTCTGACTTGTCACTGTCCTTTCTGCATGAACAGGTCCCCATGTGCAGCCACAGCAAATGTCCAACAGCAGCTCCATCAGACACTTCCTCCTGCTGGCATTGGCAGACACGTGGCAGCTGCAGCTCCTGCACTTCTGCCTCTTGCTGGGCATCTCCCTGGCTGCCCTCCTGGGCAACGGCCTCATCATCAACGCCGTAGCCTGCGGCCACCACCTGCACACACCCATGTTCTTCTTCCTGCTCAACCTGGCCCTCACTGACCTGGGCTCCATCTGCACCACTGTCCCCAAAGCCATGCACAATTCCCTCTGGGACACCACGACCATCTCCTACACAGGATGTGCTGCACAGGTCTTTTTTTTTGTAAATTTTCTTTCAGCAGAATTTTATCTGTTGACCATCATGTGCTACGACCGCTACGTGTCCATCTGCAAACCGCTGCACTACGGGACCCTCCTGGGCAGCAGAGCTTGTGCCCACATGGCAGCAGCTGCCTGGGCCAGTGCCTTTCTCACTGCTCTCATGCACACAGCCAATACATTTTCCCTGCCCCTGTGCCATGGCAATGCCCTCGGCCAGTTCTTCTGTGAAATCCCACAGATCCTCAAGCTCTCATGCTCCAAATCCTACCTCAGGGAACTGGGACTTCTTGCTGTTAGTGTGTGTTTAAATTTTGGTTGTTTTGCATTCATTGTTTTCTCCTATGTGCAGATCTTCAGGGCTGTGCAGAGGATCCCCTCTGAGCAGGGACGGCACAAAGCCTTTTCCACCTGCCTCCCTCACCTGGCCGTGGTCTCTCTGTTCCTCAGCACAGCCACATTTGCTCACCTGAAGCCCCCCTCCATGTCCTCCCCATCTCTGGATCTGACCCTGTCAGTTCTGTACTCGGTGGTGCCTCCAGTCCTGAACCCCCTCATCTACAGCCTGAGGAACCAGGAGCTCAAGGCTGCAGTGTGGAGACTGATGACTGCATGGTTTCACAAACATTAAACTGCTGGCCAGTTTCTTCAAATCACTTGTAATAAAAGTTATCCTTGATACTTCTTTTTCGTTTAATTTCTGAGGTAATTTTTCTTTGTTTTACTTTTATAATAGAGTCTACAAAGAATTGTAATTCTTTGTGCCATTTCTCATTTTGTTTCTCTCCACATTCCCTGTGGACACCGACTTTGTCATTGGGGGGCTGTGCTCTTGGTGGCTTTAAATGAAATAAAGGATATCTCCCAGCAGAGTTTTCTGCAGAGATGCCCATTTGTTGCCTTCTCTGGAGCTGCAGTAGCAATGTCTGTGTGCAGAGCTGGGGGCAGATCAGGGCTGGCCCAGCAGCTGTGCCCAGCAGCAGCAGCACTTGGTGTTGCCAGTGCTGCTGCCGTGGCCCTGCCCTGCTGCCCTGGTGGCGCTGTAGGGCCTGAGTGCTCTCGGGGCCGGGCACAGCCCTGGGGGTGGCAGTGCCGGGGCTGCAGCAGACAGGCCATGGGCACTGCTGGGGCAGCGCTGATGCCTCAGGCCAGGCTCTGGGGGCTCCAGGCTCCTTGCCCAGGCTCTCTCAAGAACACGGCCAGGCCAATGCTCAGCACAGAAACCCCCGTGAGCAGCCCCATGCTGGCCATGGGCAGTCTGGGGGCAAACAGCATGGCTGGGGCTCTGCAAGGGCCCTGGGCAGATGGGAAGGAGCAGCAGAGCAGGGGCTGATCCATCCCCAGTGCGCTGCACAGCCCAGGGCAGCGTCCCAGAGTGTCCTCATGGAGCTGCCAACAACATCCCCCCTCTGCAGCCCTGGCCTCTCCCCCAGCTCACACAGCTGCCCCATCCTTGCAGGCACAGACACGGCAGCACTGACTCAGCAGCCCCTGTTTGCATTGCACACAGCAGGCGGGAGCACCCCCATGCTGTTGCTGTGGGGACATGAACCTGAGGGAGCACAAACGCCATCAGCCCCTGGGGCCAGCAAGGACTGGGGGACACCAGGGAAACCACTCAGTTTTGTCCTGACCTCTGCAGTCAGCCAGAAAGTTTGTTCCCATCAGCTGGGAGTTTCCTGTCCCACTGCAGATGCTGATGCTCAGAGCCAGGGCTGCTTGGCAGCCACCCCCAAACTGCCCTGAGCATTTCCTTTGCTTCACCTTTGCTTTGTTTACTCTTCCTGATACAAATTTCTTCCTGTTATGTTTGCCCAATTATCCCCTCATAAAAACACCTCAAACAATATTTGAGATAATAGCAATTTTAATTAAATAATTTAGAAAATATATAAAGAAGGGATAATTTGGTTCTAACAATAGCGCATAAGCAAAGGATAACCGCGGGGTACGGAGTGCAGGGCTTTTGGACCCGTGCCACCCTCCGTACAAAGTTGCCAAGTGAAGATTCTCCCCTTATATGCCATGTGTTAATACCATATTCTTCAGTTCCAGTTCGTCATCTATCTATCCCCGCCCTTATGAACACCTTTACTGCGCATGCACCATCACTCAGTTCGGTGGTCGCACCAGTCTTTGGGGGTCGTCACTGATGAAGGCCTCTCCTCTTCCTCGATGTCCTTTAATTCACCTTTGGGCTACACATGCGCACCAAGCTAATACATCGTAAGCCAAAAGCACATATCGCTGTATCTACATATCGAAGCAATAAATTTCTTATAATTAGCATTTTTCTGGGACCTAACCAGGTTTTTGTTCATTTTTAGCAACTGTATCTTCAGTTTCTTCCTCTTGTCCTTGTGAACATCTGCCGGGGGGGGGGTAGAGCCCCTCCTCTCCCTCTATTCTTTTGGTATTACAACTTTTAACTATTTTTATTATTCCCAAATAATAATTCTTATATGGTAGGCCCTGTCCTTGTGAACATCTGCTGGAGTGGGGGGGGGTGGAGTCCCTCCTCTCCCTCTCTTCTTTTAACATTACAACTTTTAACCATTTTACCTATTCCCAAATATTAATTATGGTACCAATATTAATTACTTTTTCAATTTTATCAGCACGAATCGTACCTATTTATCACAAATCCCCCATTTCTTTTTTTGATCATTGATTCGTGCTGTATTAAAAACTGTGCTCTGATATCTTTTATATTCCCAATTTTGCAGTAATCTCTTGCATCAATCTCATAAACAGATTCTTATCTGAGGCTGGCAGATCCCAATCTTTGTAGTGCTATTTAAGCTGTTTATACAATTCAGCTAATGATTTTAACTAATTCACACAGGGTGATTGTAATAGTCACAAATGTTGAAATTGCTGGGACTTCATTTTTGCCTTGTTTGCTTTTTCATTGCCGAAACTCTGTCCAGTGTGGCTTTCTGGTTTTGACCAATCGCCCAGGGTACCAGAAGGATCACAGTGAAAATAATCCTTAGGAAATCTACCTTTCTACCTTTCTCAAGGCCCCTTGGGTTGCAACCAAGGGCCGAGATGTCAGTCTTGTCGGTAGCAAAGGTAATATTCCGGGATCTAGTCACTGGTGCTTTTAGTTTCCTTGGCACCCACAGCCTTACAGAGTTTGCTTGTCTCTTTTTAAATGCCATTTCCCAGTTCTGGTTGGTTAAAAAGAAATAATTAAAATTAAAACAACAGGTCAAAGGTTAGGCTGGAATACCATAAATCTATATTTTTTAGAATTTCAGGGATATGCCAACCACAATAAGATTTTTTTTTTTTTAATCAACAATTATCAATTATGAAACACTGGTTTATAATATTATGAATTGTTCGTTCTCTTATTTGTGCTATAGCAAATGTAGCAAGAACCAACTGATCTAAGTTTTCTACTAATTTAATTGCTGCTGGAAGGGTCCCATCTCTCAGTCTTAAAGGTATTTCAAAAAATCATTAGCAATGCGTTTTACAATTAGCTGGCTAAATATATAACCATAGCAAAACAAGCAAATGAATTGTTTCTCCTCTTCCCTCTTAGTTACTGTCTAACATGAATTAAAACAAAGTATGCAAACAATACATATCCATGGATGACATTTTAAACTATGTTTACCACGCTCCCAACGTTTTACTTGTACTCTTTCAACAATAGGTGTTGTCCCTCTCAATTGCTGGAATTGCAGTTTTGTAATCAATTTTAATAATGTTGCTGGTGGGTGACCCCAGAGGAGATCTTCGATCCTTTCAGGGCATTCCCACCAATTAAGAAAGTCTCTTTTATTCTTTTCCACCGGCGTTCTTCTGCCTCTGAGCTCAAGGGAATTGCGGTCGGCAGCCACTCCAGGATGCCTAATCCTTTCTTAATAAATCAGGGTTAATAAAGATTAACTTAAATTTTACCATATTTTCACATTTTTGGAATTACATGTCCCAGCAATATTTTAGTCATCATTTGAGCTGTAGCCCGAGCTGCTGGAAATGCTTCAACTCACTGAGTTAATTGATCTATTATAATAAACAAATATTTTCACCAACCCACTTTAAGCAGTTCTATAAAATCAACCTGGATCTTTTCTAATGGCTTGTAGGCTGTTTTTGCATCTTCCAGAGGGAGGGTTCTTTATCGCTTTCTTAGTTACTTTTTAACAGGTGAGACACCCTTTAGGTAATTTGTTTTCCAATTTCAGATATCTCTATATACCCATAAAAATTTTAAAAGTGATCATGAATGGCTCTTGTTCTCCAGTGTGTCTATCTGTGCAAGTTATCTAAGATCTGACATTCCATTAATTTTGGCATCATAATCCTGCTATCAGGCAGAACTTATTTTGCCTCCTTAAATGTTGCTCCTAATTTCTTTATAGCTGCTAGTTCTGCTAGTGGAAGGGTTAAGTGTCTCTTATTATTTTTCTCTTTTTTTTTTTTGTAAGATCAAGATTTCACTATCTCTTTTTCTTAAAGTTGCTCTTTTTGCTTCTTCATTGGTCAAATTATTTCTCTCTGACTAATATCCCTCCCCCTCTCTGGTGTCCCTTTACATGAACTAATCTATTTTCTTTGAGCTTTTTAAAGCTTCAAGTATCTGAATTATCAATTCCCCATGTATCTGAATTATCAATTCTTCGTGTACTAATCCTTTCCTGTGAGTGTTTATAAGTCTCCTTTTTCCAAAATTTTTTTTTAAATTTGGAGTCCGTATAAAGAGTCTCTTCTTGTCCCTTTTAGTATTAGTAATGCACGGAGTAATGCACAAAGTTCACAGGCTTGTGCTAACCAGGAGGGACTAAGGGGACTAGACTCCTTTACCCTAAGCTTTTTCCCACTTCACCCGAATGCCAACCTGTTTCATTGATTTTCAGATTATCTTCTTCAGTTAAAAAATAAATTTTAAGTTTTCCTTCACAGGGTTTTATCTATAAATTTAAGGCTATTATTAGATCTTGCCTAACAAATTATTCTTGGCCTCTGGTATCAACAATAAATCACTTACTCCAAATTTGTCATCTGCTTCAATTTGCACCCCTTTTATTACAGGAACGGGAAAAGCCTCTCCTGTAATTCTGACTAATGGAACTTTCTCACAACTTATCTCACATCCCTGGGGTAATTTTGTCACTGTGGACTGAGAAACTCCTGTATTTACTAAAAATGTAACTTCTTTGCTATTAGGACCTATTTTTAGCTTTATCAAAGCCTCTTCTGGTGATGTTTCGGTCCCCTTCATTGAACAGAACTCCTGACCTCTCTGATTCTCCTGAGAAGTTTTCTCATCTAGCTGCTTCTTTCTGCAATTTTTCTGCAGGTGCCCCTTTTATGACAATAAAAACAGGTAGGTCCTGCACCCTTTAAATTAGGACAAGAATTTTGTAAGTGCCCTTTTTTGTGGCGGGAAAACTGCACAGGTCTTGTGTTCTTAAAAATAAATCCTGATGTCGGTTGTTTGTTTTTCTCTGCAGATTTTTCTGTATTTTAAAGCTGCCTGCACTTTTTGAACTGCTGCCACTAAAATTCTGGCATCTGCTTTCAGCTTTTTCTCATTTCTTCGGGACATACTTTCTTTGTGCTTCTCTTAGTAACTCTTGAAGTCCCCTGTCCTGCCAGTCTTCTAATTTTTCCAGCTTTTTCCTGATGTCACCCCAAGATCTGGTCACAAACTGAGTTTTTAACAGAACCTGCCCTACTGCAGTATCAGTATTTATACTTGAATATAATTGCAAGTCTCTTTTTAATCTTTCTAACCATTCTGCCAGGGACTCATCTTTTTTTTCTTTTGCTCACTCAAAGCTTTTCCTATATTATGTCTCCTGTCCTGCCTCTGAACAACAGACTTACTTCTCTCCTCAGGACTCCATAAGGCAGCATACTCACTCTTCCATGATTAACAGGGTTTTTGAATTCACATATATATTTAGAGCCTGGCAAATCCAATCCTCAAATGATCTAAATTTGGGCCAATATAAATTATCTTTTTGGATCATTTTTTTTGTCCATTCAAACATGCAATACTTAATCATTTTCTGTTTACAGTTTTTCCTCTTCTGGGATTCTCATTCATCCTGGCAAAAACTGGGTATCATCATCCCCAGTGGGCTGTCCTGAGGAATGCTTTTCCCTTCCTGAGAACCCCCTCATGGTTCCCAGATACTCTAACCTCCTGCGGATTCTTCACAAATCGCAGCCCCTGGGTCAAAGAACTTACTTTTTCCCTGACCCATTTCTGGCGGCAACAAACTAAGAGATCCCCGGTACCAGGAAAAATCTTAGTTCCCCACACTCACCTCGTGGTTCAACTTTCTCACTTACTACTCTGTCACCCTGCCTTTTCAATCTACTTGTCCCTCTCCTATTTTTCCCTCTGCAATCTATTTGTTCCACTCCTACCTCTGCCTCTTTCTTAATATATCAGCCCGTCCTCTCACCATCTAATCACATACTAAAATGCCTGCTACCAACTCCTCCAAGGAAATTGAACCTATTCAATCACTCTCCTCAGTCTCCCTACTCTGTCCTGCCCAAGGACCTTCTCACAGGTGCCTGGACCAGGGACCCCTCCTCCCCCCCTGGGTTAACCCTCCCGGGGTCCCCCTCATTCACTTTTCTTTCACTTCCCTCCTTTCCCGGCCAGCCTCCTCTCGGAGGGGCAGCCTCTGTACTGGGAGGTCTCTCTCACGTCGGGGGTCCGGGACTGCCCAGCCCCCTGTCTCAGACACTCCACACACACTCACACGTGCATACTGCTGCCCCCAGACCCAAAACCTCGTGGTACTCACAGCCTCCTTTTCTCACGAGGGTCTTTGTGCACAAAGCAGTTTTATATGGGTACTCTTTCCTTCCTGTAAGCCTGGGCACTGATGGGAGCTTCTTCTGCCCGCTTTCAATAACTAATTTGGCGCCGTTATTGTAATAAAGACTCTCTTTTCCCAAGGGAGAGTGGTCTAGCCTTGGGACCACTTAAAAGTCTGGTGGGGAGCTCCTTCCCAGAAGCTATCCACCTCCCTGCAAGTTAAGAGGGTCCCGGTTTGGCACCAAAATTGTTATGTTTGCCCAATTATCCCCTCATAAAAAACACCTCAAACAATATTTGAGATAGTAGCAATTTTAATTAAATAATTTAGAAAATATATAAAGAAGGGATAATTTGGTTCTAACAATAGCACATAAGCAAAAGGATAACCTGGGTAATGGAGTGCAGGGCTTTTGGACCCGTGCCACCCTCCGTACAAAGTTGCCAAGTGAAGATTTTCCCCTTATATGCCATGTGTTAATACCATATTCTTCAGTTCCGGTTTGTCATCTATCTATCTCCGCCCTCATGAACACCTTTACTGCGCATGTGCCATCACTCAGTTCGGTGGTCGCACAAGTTTTTGGGGGTCTTAATTGATGAAGAATTGCAGTCTTCCTCTTTGTCCTTTAATTCACCTTTGGGTTACACATGCGCACCAAGCTAATACATCGTAAGCCAAGAGCACATATCGCTGTATCTACATATTGAAGCAATAAATTCCTTATAATTAGCATTTTTCTGGGACTCAACCAGGTTTTTGTTCATTTTTAGCATCTGTATCTTCAGTTTCTTCCTCCTGTCCTTGTGAACATCTGCCGGGGTAGAGCCCCTCCCTCTCCCTCTTCTTTTGGTATTACAACTTTTAACTATTTTTATTATTCCCAAATAGTAATTCTTATATGGTAGGCCCTGTCCTTGTGAACATCTGCTGGAGGGGGGTGGAGTCCCTCCTCTCTCCCTCTCTTCTTTTAACATTACAACTTTTAATCATTTTACCTATTCCCAAATATTAATTACTGTACCAATATTAATTACTCTTTCAATTTTATCAGCACGAATCATACCTATTTATCACAAATCCCCCATTTCTCTTTTTGATCATTGATTCGTGCTGTATTAAAAGCTGTGCTCTGATATCTTTTATATTCTCAATTTTGCAGCAATCTCTTGCATCAATCTCACAAACAGATTCTTATTCGAGGCTGGCAGACCCCAGTCTTTGTAGTGCTATTTAAGCTGTTTATACAATTCAGCCATTGATTTTGACTAATTCACACAGGGTGATTGCAATAGTCAGAAATGTTGAAATTGCTGGGACTTGATTTTTGTCTTGTTCGTTTTTTCATTGCCGAAACTCTGTCTAGTGTGGCTTTCTGGCTTTGACCAATCGCCCAGGGTACCAGAAGGATCACAGTGAAAATAATCCTTAGGAAATTTACCTTTCTACCTTTCTCAAGGCCCCTTGGGTTGCAACCAAGGGCCGAGATGCCAGTCTTCTCGGTAGCAAAGGTAATATTCCGGGATCTAGTCACTGGTGCTTTTAATTTCCTTGGCACCCACAGCCTTACAGAGTTTGCATGTCTCTTTTTAAATGCCATTTCCCAGTTCTGGCTGGTTAAAAAGAAATAATTGAAATGAAAATAGCAGGTCAAAGGTTAGGCTGGAATACCATAAATCTATATTTTTCAGAATTTCAGGGATATGCCAACCACAATAAGATTTCTTAATCAACAACTATCAATTATAAAACATTGGTCTATAATATTTTTAATTGTTTGTTCTTTTATTTGTGCTATAGCCAATGTAGCAAGAACCAACTGATCTAAGTTTTCTACTAATTTAATTGCTGCTGGAAGGGTCCTATCTCCCAGTCTCAAAGGTATCTCAAAAAAATCATTAGCAATGCATTCTACAATTAGCTGGCTAAATACATAACTATAGCAAAACAAGCAAATCAATTGTTTCTCCTCTTCCCTCTTAGTTACTGTCTAACATGAATTAAAACAAAGTATGCAAACAATACATATTTATGGATGACACTCTAAACCATGTTTACCACGCTCTCAATGTTTTACTTGTACTCTTTCAACAACAGGTATTATCACTGTCAGTTGCTGGAATTGCAGTTCTGTAATCAATTCTGATAATGTTGCTGGTGGGTGACCCCGGAGGAGATCTTCGATCTTTTCAGGGCATTCCCACCGATTAAGAAAGTCTCTTTTATTCTTTTCCACTGGCGTTCTTCTGCCTCTGAGCTCAAGGGAATTGCGGTCGGCAGCCACTCCAGGATGCCTAATCCCTTCTTAATAAATCAGGGTTAATAAAGATCAACTTAAATTTCACCATATTTTCACATTTTTGGAATTACATGTTCCAACAATATTTTAGTCATCATTTGAGCTGTAGCCCGAGTTGCTGGAAATGCTTCAACTCACTGAGTTAATTGATCTACTATAACAAACAAATATTTTCACCAACTCACTTTAAGCAATTCTATAAAATCAATCTGGATCTTTTCTAATGGCTTGTAGGCTGTTTTTGCGTCCTCCAGAGGGAGGGTTCTTTAACGCTTTCTTAGTTACTTTTTAACAGGTGAGACACCCTCTGGGTAATTTGTTTTCCAATTTCAGATATTTCTATACACCCATAAAAATTTTAAAAGTGATCATAAATGGCTCTTGTTCTCCAGTGTGTCTATCTATACAAGTTATCTAAAATCTGACATTCCACTAATTTTGGCATCATAATCCTGCCATCAGGAAGAACCACTTTCCCTCCTTAAATGTTGCTCCTAATTTCTTTATAGCTGCCAGTTCTGCTAGTGGAAGGGTTAAGTGTCTCTTGCTGAATTTCTATTTTTTTTTTTTTTTTTTTTTGTAAGATCATGATTTCACTATCTCTCTTTTCTTAAGGTCGTTCTTTTTGCTTCTTTGTTGGCCAAATTATTTCTCTCTGACTCTAATATCCTCCCCTCTCTGGTGTCCCTTTACATGAACTAATCTATTTTTTTTGAGCCTTTTTAAAGCTTCAAGTATCTGAATTATCAATTTCCCATGTATCTGAATTATCAATTCCCGTGTACTAACCTTTTCCCATGAGTGTTTATAAGTTCCTTTTCCTTCCAAATTTTTCTAAAAGTATGTACTAACTAAAATTATTTGGAGTCGGTATAAATAAGTCCCACAGTCCCTTTTAGTATTAGTAATGCACGGAGTAATGCACAAAGTTCACAGGCTTGTGCTGACCAGGAGGGACTAAGGGGACCAGACTCCTTTACCCCAAGCTTTTTCCCACTTCACCCGAATGCCAACCCGTATCATTAATTTTCAGATTATCTTTTTCAGTTAAAGAATAAATTTTAAGTTTTCCTTCACAGGGTTTTATCTGTAAATTTAAGGCTATTATTAGATCTCTGCCTAACAAATTATTCTCAGCCTCTGGTATCAACAATAAATCATTTACTCCAAATTTGTCATCTGTTTCAATTTGCACCCTTTTATTACAGGAACGGGAAAACCTCTCCTGTAATTCCGATTACTGGAACTCTCTCACAACTTATCTCACATCCCTGGGGTAATTTTGTCACTGTGGACTGAGAAACTCCTGTATTTACTAAAAATGTAACTTCTTCACTATTAGGACCTATTTTTAGCTTTATCAAAGCCTCTTCTGGTGACGTTTCGGTCCCCTTCATTGAACAGAACTCCTGACCTGTCTGATTCTCCTGAGAAGTTTTCTCATCTTGCTGCTTCTTTCTGCAATTTTTCTGCAGGTGCCCCTTTTTATGACAATAAAAACAGGTAGGTCCTGCACCCTTTAAATTAGGACAAGAATTTTGTAAGTGCCCTTTCTTGTGGCGGGAAAACTGCACAGGTCTTGTGTTCTTAAAAATAGATCCTGACGTCGGCTGTTTGTTTTTCTCTGCAGATTTTTCTGTATTCAAAGCTGCCTGCACTTCTTGAACTGTTGCCACTAAAATTCTGGCATCTGTTTTCAGCTTTTTCTTATTTCTTTGGACATACACCTTTTGTGCTTCTCTTAGTAACTCTTGAAGTCCCCTGTCTTGCCAATCTTCTAATTTTTCCAGCTTTTTCTTGATGTCACCCCAAGATCTGGTCACAAACTGAGTTTTTAACAGAACCTGCCCTACTGCAGTATCAGTATCTATACTTGAATATAATTGCAAGTTTCTTTTTGATCTTTCTAACCATTCTGCCGGGGACTCATCTTTTTTCTGGTGCTCACTCAAAGCTTTTCTTATATTCTGTCTCCTGTCCTGCCTCTGAACAACAGACTTACTTCTCTTCTCAGGACTCTATAAGGCAGCATACTCACTCTCCTCCTGATTAACAGGGTTTTTTGAATTCACATATATATTTAGAGCCTGGCAAATCCAATCTTCAAATGATCCAGATTTGGGCCAATATAAATTATCTTTTCGGATCATTTCTTTAGTCCATTCAAACATGCAATACTTAATCATTTTCTGTTTACTTTTTCTTCTTCGGGATTCTCATTCATCCCAAAACTGTATCATCATCCCCAGTGGGCTGTCTTGAGGAATGCTCCCTTCCTGAGAACCCCCCTCATGGTTCCCAGATACTCTAAACTCCTGCGGATTCTTCACACAATCCGCAGCCCCTGGGTCAAAGAACTTACTTTTTCCCTGACCCATTTCTGGCGGCAACAAACTAAGAGATCTTCGGTACTAGAAGAATCTTAGTTTTCCCCACTCACCTCGTGGTTCAACTTTCTCACTTACTACTCTGTCACTCTGCCTTTTCTATCTACTTGTCTCACTCTTATTTTCTTTCTGCAATCTATTTGTTCTACTTCCTATTTCTGCCACTTTCTCAATATATCAGCTCCGTCTTCTCACCATCTAATCACATACTAAAATGCCTGCTACTAACTCCTCCAAGGAAATTGAACTTACTCAATCACTCTCCTCAGTCTCCCTACTCTCTCCTGCCCAAGGACTTTCTTACAGGTGCCTGGACCAGGGACTCTCTCTTCCCCCTTGGGTTAAACCTCCCGGGGTCCCCACTCACTCACTTTTCTTTCACTTTCCTCCTTTCCCGGCCGGCCTCCTCTCGGAGAGCGCGAAAACGCGGTACTGGGAGGTCCCTCTCACGTCGGGGGTCCGGGACTGCTCAGCCCCCGTGTCTCAGACACTCCACACGCACTCACACATGCACACAGCCGCCCCCCAGACCCAAAACCTCGTGGTACTCACAGCCTCCTTTTCTTACGAGGGTCTTCGTGCACAAAGCAGGTTTATATGGGTACTTGTCTCTTTCCTATAAGCCAGCACTGATGGGAGCTTCTTCTGCGCGCTTTCAATAACTAATTTGCTTATGCGTTATTGTAATAAAGACTCTCTTTTCCCAAGGGAGAGTGGTCTAGGCTTTGGGACCACTTAAAAGTCTGGTGGGGAGCTCCTTCCCAGAAGCTATCCACCTCCCTGGAGTTAAGAGGGTCCCAGGTTTCAGCACCAAAATTGTTATGTTTGCCCAATTATCCCCTCATAAAAAAAACCCCAAACAATATTTGAGATAGCAGCAATTTTAATTAAATAATTTAGAAAATATATAAAGAAGGGATAATTTGGTTCTAATAATAGTGCATAAGCAAAGGATAACAGGGTACGGAGTGCAGGGCTTTTGGACCCGTGCCACCCTCCGCCTACAAAGTTGCCAAGGAAGATTCCCCCTTTATATGCCATGTGTTAATACCATATTCTCCCAGTTCCAGTTTGTCATCTACCTATCTCCGCCCTCATGAACACCTTTACATGCGCATGCACCATCACTCAGTTTGGTGGTCACACAAGACTTTGGGGATCTTCACTGATGAAGAATTGTAGTCTTCCTCAATGTCCTTTAATTCACCTTTGGGTTACACATGCGCACCAAGCCAGTACAATATGAGCCAAAAGCACATATCGCTATATCTACATATCAAGCAATAAATCCCTTATAATTAGCATTTTTTCTGGGACCCAACCAGGTTCTTGTTCATTTTAGCATCTGTATCTTCAGTTTCTTCCTCCTGTCCTTGTGAACATCTGCCAGGATGGGGTGGGGGGGTGGAGCCCCTCCTCTCCCTCTCTTCTTTTAACATTACAACTTTTAACCATTTTATTATTCCCAAATATTAATTACGGTACCAATATTGATTATTCTTTCAATTTTATCAGCACGAATCATACCTATTTATCACAACATTCAAAAGGAATGTTCATAGATGGGGCATCCACGGAGATAAGAAACCTGACCAACCGGAACCAAGAGAATTTCTTCCTTAACTCCAGTCTGAACTTATTCTCTTCTGCTTTAAAACCATTCCCCTTCTCCAAGTTGAGACAGAGGGTACTAAAACACGGGTCCAAAAGCCCTGGTTCCTTCAAGTCCTGCAAGGTTATCCTTTGCTTATGCCTTTTTGTTTAGAACCAAATTATCCCTTCTTTATATATTTTCTAAATTATTTAATTAAAATTGTTGCTATCTCAAATATTGTTTGGAGTAAATTTTTTATGAGGAGATAATTGAGCAAACATAACTGAAATGCTGAGAGCTGGAGGGAGAGATTCTGCACAGTTCATGCACAGACCCCAGGGGGGCAGGGACATTCCCATGGGGTCCCTGAAGCTGCAGGGCCAATCTGCCCACACTGGGAGCCTCTGGGCTTGTCCAGCTCCTTCTGCCCGGGATGTTGGCACGTGATCACTGGCTGTCCAGGGCCACCCCCCTGACTGGCACTGATCTCCAACGAGGTCTGGATCTCTCCTTGGCCATTATTCTGCAATTAGAACCCTGCGGACACTTCCTCAATTCCATTCCAAGGTGTCCTCAGCAACCCAATTACATCACAGCTCTTGTCCATCTGGTCAAGGATCCCCACAGGGACCCTCTGGTCTCTCAGCTCTGGGGCATTCCACAGAAAAATCTTCCTGGGCCCTGCAGCTCCTTGGGCAAGTTCCAGAGCAAACAGTCAAGGCAGTGGCCTGAAATGTTTTCCCAGCTGGGCTGTAACACACCTCTGATGGATCCACATTGTCCCTGGGGAAAGAGATGTGCAGAACCCTTCACTAATGCCCTGGAATGTCATACAGGAATCACAGCCTTGGACAGCTCTCAGGAACCACTTCACAATATAGTATTATAAAGTAATAAATTAGCCTTCTGAGAATATGGACTCTAATGCACCATTCCTGCCTTTGTTGGGCATCCCTGCAAATACAATATAACACCCCCAAAATTCTTGATTTACTAAAAAGAATTTAAATGCCAAAAAAAATCTTCATATGTCAAAAGTATGTTGAAATTATTTATTGGTCTTGAAATTTGGTTCCCTGGCGGGATGGGGCTGCTGGGTCTACCTGTCTATGGGGCACTGCGGGGCTGTGGGGTTTCCTGGGTGAGGGGCCCTACACGGTCACCTGTAATGCCTGGCCACAGTGGGGTAGAGCCACCGCGGTGTCCTGGAGAAGGGCGGGTGGTTTTACCTGGCTCTGGGGTCATTCTTGGCCGCTGGGTTCAATGGCTCCAGCAGGACTTGGGTGAATTTCGGGGTGGGACACGTGGATCAGTTGTCCATGGCCATCCTGAGAGCTCAACAGGGCTCAGTCGTGTTCCCTGACTCCAGTTCCAATACTGAAGGAACCACTGGTGCCGGCACCACCCCAGGGAAGCCTCACAGCAGAACTGGCACAGGGCATTGCCCTGGCACAGGGGCAGGGAAAATGTCTTGGCCATGAGCAGCAGAATGGCGAGAAAGCCCCTGGTGCACGAGTTCCTAAGCCCGCCGGGCTGAAGGCAGATTTGGGTTGCATTCCTGCTGTCCCGGCAGTGAAATTCTGAGCAGAGGACACAGAGGTGTCTTCTCCATGGGGCTCCCAGGTGACACCGAGATGTGGTGGGGGAGCTGAGCCCTGCCTGAGGGCAGACTCAGCCCAGCAGGAGCCCCAGGCTGACACCGCGCTGGAGTCCACAGCTGGCTCAGGGGCGACACGGTGCCATGAGTGGGGAACAGCTTCCCCTGAAACAGGGAGAGCTGAACCTTGGAGCCACCTGGGGGTTCAGTGTGCCATGGTTCAGGTAGAAACCGTAAACCCACTGGAGGCCCCTGGGGGGATTGGGGTTCCAGGGCAGGGCAAGGCTGGACCTGCCCCTTCCTCCCCCTAACATGAAATGTTTAGAGACAGCAATCTCCTCCAGTCTGTCACAACAGGCAACGTAGGAGGTGAAATCCCAATTGTGGCCATGGGCACCTGGCTGAGAAGGACAGTTCTTTTCCATAGGAAGGAAAGCACAGAGGTCCATGGTTTGGAAGGCAAGTGAGAGCCTCAGTAGACCAAGGCCAGCTAGACTTGCCAGTAATAGTAGATTTTGGATCTAGGAAATTTTGGAGGTGGAAACCCAATCTCGACCATGGGCACCTGGAGAAGCAGGACAGTTCATTTCCATGGGAAGGAAACATGGAGCCTCCACAGTGTTTTGGAGACAGATGAGGAGGTGACCATGGGTTCCTGGATTCCAGAAAGGAACAGTTCTTTTCCATTGGGAAGGAAAGTTCTTTTCCATTGGGAAGAAAGCCCAGTGTTTCAGCAGCAGATGAGAAGTGACCCTCAACATGCAAAGGTCAGTTGGAGCAGTCAGGCAGTCCATGGGAGGCCAAACCAGCCAGACCTGTTCTGTGTTCCCTTGGTTTTATGGGGCTCCATAGTGTCACAATGGTGCCTTGGATCCATGGGGCCCCGCAGTGTCATCATGGTGCCTTGATTCCATGGGTTCCAACAGTGTCACAATGGCCCCTTGATTACAAGAAGACCTGCAGTGTCACACTGGCCTCTAGGTTCGATGGGGTCCCACAATGTCACAGTGGCCCCTAGGTGTCATAAGGTCCCACAGTGTCACAATGGTCCCAAGGATTCCCTGAGGCCTTGCAGTGTCACAGTGGTCCCAAGGATTCCATGAGCCCTTGCAATGTCACAATGTTCCCAACGATTCCATGAGGCCTTGCAATGTCACAATGGTCTCCGTGGTCTCCCAGTCCCCACAATGTCACGTTGCTGCTCTGTTCCATGAGCCCTGCAATGTCACAGTGGACCTTTGGACCCTGGGGCTTTGCTGTGTCACAATGGTCTCCTTTGGCTCCACAGTGTCACAATGGAACACTAATGTCATGAGGCCCTGCAGTGTCACAATGGGCCTTTGATTCCATGCAGCCCTGCAGTGTCACAAAGGCCTCTGGGTTTCACGAGGCCCCACAATAGCACAGTGGTCCTCCCAGGGTCAAAATGGTGTCAATGGTTCCATGAGGCCTCACAGTGTCACAATGCTTTGCTTATTCCGTGGGGCCTCATAGTGTCACAATGGTCTCCATGTTTCCATGAGTCCCCTGGGTGTCACAATGGTCTCCATGATTCCTTGGGGCCCCTCAGTGTCACAATGGCCCCTTGGTTCCATGACACCCAAAGTGTCATAATGGTCTCCATTGTTCTATGAGGCCCCGTGGTGCCACAATGTGTCGCTATAGAGCGCGACACAGTACAGTAATACACGACTCCATCAGAAGGGTGAAAAGGGGCGTTTTATTAAACGAACATAACTTTTATAGTCTTTCCAGATATTGACACCCATCTAACACATATACAGTGCCCATTGGTCATAAAAGAGAAACAAGGTTCTCAGTAGACACCCAAAGAGCAACGTCACACTTGAGCTGGCCAGAGTCCATATCTCTCTTCTTCCTCTGGTGTCCATGGTAACGACCTTGGCATTCCAAGGAGCAGAGATACAGGGCTTCTCCTTATCTTCAGGAGGCCTTGCTGGCTCACAGGGACAACACAGAATGTCTTTTCCCATTCCCCTTTTTGTATTTGACCAGCAAATACAACTGCTAAGGACTTCTGCAGGGCCCTTGCAAAAATCCAAGCAGATGGAGGATCCATTCTTCATTCACTTACAAATAACCAACTTCTACCAACTCCACAACACACACACCCTCACAACCTCAAGTTCATATGCAAAACACATAAAGACAGATCTTCAAATACCATTACAGACCTTGCAATTCCCAGATGACACATTTGCAGCAGAATGACACCTTTGCCTCTAATCACTTTCTCCCACACAGAGTCAGAGACCAAGTCATCTGCCTAGTCACCACTCAGAACTAAGTAGCATCCACTTAACCTTGCAACTGGTTGCTGCTATCATAATGGACAACCAACCTAGTTGCTCAAAGTGTGGACTTCAGCTACTAGTTCAACTCCTATGCAAAGGCACACTTCTCCCTTAGGTACATCAAATTCCCCTATTTTGGGACCGTCGGTGCCCTGCAAAAAGGAGATGGTACAAGGCACACTTCTCAGTACTACCAACTCTCTATAAGAGAATTCGAGAAAATGAAGCAAAAAGTAACATCCGCTAACATAACTTTTGGAATTTCAGTGTAAGCCTATAACTCCCTTTACTCTATCTTGAATTACCATCTTTACCACACATTCCTTGAGGGTCCATGCTTCCATCCACCTAATAACCAATACAATTACCTATTCATTTTGCTCTCACTGTAGAACCACTCATCCTGTCCTTTTCTGTGTGCTCCAAATAAGGTTTAACACAACGGGCAGAGACCCAACGAGGGCCATTTTCTGTTAAAACACATGCGTATCCTCTTCCCCATGTTACTAATTCTACTGGGCGGTCCATTTTTCCGTAATTAAATCTTTTACCCAAACCTTAATACCTTTCTTGAAGTTTGGCTGTTTTGAATTCAAAGATGAAAATGATAGAATATAGGAGAGACTTGTAAGTCAGGTAAAGGACACAAAAGTTTAAGACATAAATAGCTTTGTCTAGTCTCACTTGAGGCGATTCCTTCTGCATTCCCCCTTTTTGTTTTTGTACCTGGCGCTTCAACACACCATGAGCACGTTCAATTATTGCTTGGCCTGTCGGAGCATAAGGAATACCAGTAGAATGACCAACACCCCAGGCACGAAAAAATACTTGCAATTTCTTTGAAACATACGCTGGGCCATTATCCGTCTTTACATGTGATGGAACGCCTAAGATAGAAAAGGCGTGGCAAAAATGACGAATAACATCCCGAGCTGTTTCACCTGCCAATGCTGAAGCGACCATGGCATGGGAAAAGGTGTCAATTGTGACATGAACATACTTTAAACGGCCAAATTCAGGCATCTTTGTAACATCTGTTTGCCATTCTTGCAGAGGGAGTAAGCCTCTAGGATTAGTACCGTAATATTGTGAGACATGAGACATATGACAATCAGGACACGAAGAAATAATTGACTTCGCTTCACTATGTGATAAGTTAAATTGCTGCCGTAGTGCCTGAGCACCCTGATGAAAAAATTGGTGAGATAGAACAGCTTGCTGTAACACATTAGGCACCATTTTTACTGCTGAGGCAGCCACAAGGGAATCCACATAGGCATTACCTTCAACAAAGAATCCAGGTAGCGATGTATGGCTACGAATATGCATAATAAAATATGAATGCTTTCGATTACGAATAACAGTCCACAATTTCAACAACATGACAAATAGTGGTTTCTCCTTTACATTGTACAACACAGCTTGATCCAACTGCTTTACTAAATTAGCAACATAAACAGAGTCAGTAACTATATTTATGGAGCTAGGAAATAAGGTAAATGCCAAAAGTACGGCACAAAGTTCAATTAACTGAGGAGACCCTTGTTGAACCATTACTTCATATTCCCAGTGGTCATCTTTCTTCCAGGCTACAGCAGCCTTTCCAGTTCTACCAGATCCATCTGTAAAAACTGTTGTACCTTCCACTGGTACTGAAGAACAAAGTTGTTTCCCCTGAAAAGGAATCTCCTTAGTAAAAAGTCAAAATAGGATGAGATGGTAAATGATATGCTATTTGACCTGTAAAGGAAGATAAAGCAGATTGCAGCTCGTGATTATTTTGAAAACACCACTCAAAATACCATTGTTGTACTGGTATGACAATAGTTACAGGATCACAACCTAAGATTTCATGGCAGCGTCTCATGACCTTTGATAATGATGTCTGCAAAAGCTCATACAGACCTGGAGCGGTTTTTCGTGACCTAAAAGACAAAAATATCCACTCCAAAATATGCAATTTATCTTCCCATTTGTCATTACATTGACACAACAATCCACATGGTATTTCATTATCTCTTAAAATCAACAATTGCACACCAACAGAAACATCCAACCTGGTAACAAATTTAGATGTTAAAGCCAATTCAACTTCTTCTACAGCCTTTTTTGCTGCAGCAGTCAAATGTCTCTCATCAGTAGAGGAAGTTATCCCTGACAGTAAGTCGTACAAAGGTTGCAGTTGATGATTGGTTATCCCCAAGTATGGCCTAAGCCAACCTATTGCACCAACCAATTTCTGCACATCAACAGCAGTTTTAATATCAATGTTCAGCTTTATAGGTTGAGGCACAATTTGTGTGTTGGTGATTATCAACCCCAAATATTTCCAAGGCATCTGTCTTTGGACTTTCTCCGGGGCAATAACCAAACCAAAGGCCTCTAAATTTTCCCTAGCACATTGTTCGAGAGCCAGCAATTGTTGTTTATTTTCCGAAGCCAACAAGATATCGTCCATATAATGATAGCAATAACAATTGCTGAATTGCTCTCGGACCTTAGATAAAGCCTGTGCCACAAACCACTGACAAATACTTGGAGAATTTCTCATTCCTTGAGGTAAAACAGTCCACTGATATCTTTGGTCCAGTTCTTCATGATTTAAAGAAGGCACCGTGAAGGCAAATTTTTCCTTATCTTAATCAGCCAATGGAATTGTAAAAAAACAATCTTTCAAATCAATGATAATTATTTCCCATCCTTGTGGAATCATTTTAGGTGTTGGGAGACCTGATTGTAAAGCACCCATTGCAGCCATCACAGCATTTATCCGCCGCAAATCGTGTAAAAGTCTCCATTTACCAGATTTCTTCTTTATTACAAACACAGGTGTATTCCAAGGGCTAAATGAGTTTTCAATATGTCCAGCTAGTAATTGTTCTTTCACTAAGCTTCGCAGGGCAAGAAGCTTTTCAGTAGGCAGGGGCCACTGCTCAATCCAAATTGGCTTATCTGTCAGCCAAGTCAAGGACACAACTGGACGGTTAAAGCCCTGCATCCCAGTGGCCCCTACTAAAAATCCGTTGTAATTTTAACACCCCATTGGGTTAAACAATCACGTCCCCATAAATTAGGCTGAGCATTAGTAACATATGGTCTGATGTTAGCTTGTTGGCCTTCTGGATGTGTTACAGTGATCGCAATCGCAGATAAAGCACCAGCAGCTGACCCACCTAACCCAACAACTCCAAAGGTTGATTGAGTGAGGGGCCATGTTGGAGGCCAAACAAGCTGTGAAACTATAGTTACATCTGCTCCTGTATCAAGTAGATCTGATATTGTTGTAGTTTCCGGATGATATCCCTTAGCAGTGACCAAACATTGTATTACCAGATGCTCATCTGTCACCTTGTGAGTCCAGAGAACCTGAGGTGGTCCTGTAGATCCAAAACCTCCAGTGCCACGACTCCGGTCCACTACAGTTGGAACACAACTCATAAAAGGAACAAGTTGAGCAATAGAAGTACCTTTTTGAATAACAACAGGAGGTTCACTAACAGACACCATAGCTTGAATTTGTCCCACATAGTCAGAATCAATAAGACCCAAATGGACATTAATACCTTGAATAGTGCTACTAGATCTTCCCATCAAAAAGCACTCAGACCTTGGCCTATAGGACCATGAGCATCAAGAGGCACTTTGCATATACCTCTTGTCAAGATAGTCACTGTTTCAGCTACCGGTATATCAATCCCTGCCGAGCCTCTTGTGGCCCCTGTGTATCGGTCACAAATGGAGAGCTTTGCAGTGCTGGCAGGGCTCGTGATTGTCGCCCGGGGTATTTGTATCTCCACGCGCCCTTTGCGTTCCGCCCAGTTTCCCTGCGCTTGTCGACCACCTGAAAAAGATCTTAACTTACAAAATTTAGCAATATGGCCAAAGTTACCACAACGATGACAAGGCACTTTACTGGCCCAAACTACCCTAGAGTGTGCGCATCGTCCAGCAGTTTGATGGCATTGGGTCTTCACATGTCCTGAATGTTCACAAGCAGAACATTTGGGTGAGGACTTCATGACACTTGCTAAAGCAGTCATTTTATGTTCAACTGAACTGACCTTTGAGCAAGCAACTACAAGATCAGACAGTGAGGGTTCTCCTGGTAAAGAATCAATAATTCTCCTACAATCGTCATTCGCATTTTCTCGTGCTAGCTGTCTGCATAAAATTTGCCTCAACTTATCATCTTCTACTTGCTTCTCAAGGGCTGCAGCAACCCTCTCCACAAACTGCAGAAAAGGTTCCTTCACCCCTTGCTGGATGGTAATATACCTTGGTTTAGGAGCTGCCATCTCCATTGTCTTAAGCAAAGCACTCATACCCAGCTGCTGGGCCTGTGCAAGAACCAGGGGGTCCCATCTTGCTTGCAAACCGGATTAGAAAATGGTCCATTGCCCAGCAAGGCATCAGCTCCCACAGCATGACGTGGATCCTGCTGAGGTAACTGCATATTGTCCAAAGCTACTCTTTCAACCATTTGCTTCCAGGTAGCTTGAAACACACCATACTGCACTGGCTGAAACAGAATCGTAGCAAGGTGAACAATATCATAAGGTGCAAGTACATCAGCATTCAAAACACGAATCAGTTGCATCACCTGTGATGAGTTAACACCATACTGGTCTACTTTAGACTGAAGGTCCTGTACAACCCTCCATGAGAAAACCTGATGGCTGTCTTGTTGTCCTGAATTAGGAGCAGCTTTGAAAACAGGAAAAGCCACAGGCTCACCAGAAGCAGCAACAGCAGTCATCCCCATCCTTCTAGGTGGACCTATTTTCTCTAACAAATTCCAATCTCCTACTTCAGCTGCTTTCATTCTTACATGCTCCCAGAAGTGCAAAGGATGTCGAGGAGTCACAGCCACCTGGCAAGGAGGGAGAGTCCAAGGAACAGCAGACCTGGATCTGCTAGGAGGTTTAACAGAAACAGATCCCTGTGTCTTTTCAGATGTGCTTATAACCGGCAGTTCATCGTCAGAGCTGTCACTAGACAGGGCAGGACACAATGTTAAAGACTGCATTTGTTCAACAAGTTCGGGGAAGGAGGGGGGGCAGACGGCTCAACGGGGGGGGTGGAGCGGAGGCAGACTGCTCAAGGGGGGGGCAGAGAGGGGGGTGGCTGGCTCAAGGGAACACGAGGAGGAGGCAGACAACTCGAAAGAAGGCAGAGGTGGGGCGGACGGCTCAAGGGAAAACGGCGGGGGAGCACCCGGACTGCGGGAGAGTGGGGGAGGAACAGCCGACCTGGGAACGGGCACGGGAGGGGCAGCTGAGCCGCGGGGAGGTACAGGGGGAGCAGCTGGCCCAGGGGAGGGTGAGGGGGGAGCAGCCGGCCCAGGGAGAGACAGAAGGGCCGTTGCCCCAGCCTGTTTTTCACTCCGCTTCTTCTGTAACTTCATTTTCGCTAGTTGCTGTGCAGGCGTAAGATATTTTGGTCTAGCACTCAATTCTGCTAACTGTTGAGCAGGCGAAATATACACGGGCTTAACATAGTCTTTAGGAGATAAATACCGAGGAACAGTCCCAGCCTGCCGTTTAACTCTCACGATAGCAAACCCTGGGGGAAGCTCCACAGCAGCTGCAGCTGCAGCAGCCTCCTCAGGGGAAGATACATCGACAGGCTCAGCCTCATCTTCCTCTTGTTCCTCTACTCCAGTTTCTTGCTCCAATTCCTGCTCCTCCAATTGCTCCTCTCTATCTTGCACTACTTTCCATTCCTTCAATGCCTCATACAACAGCCTCCAAGTAGCAGCCAAATCAACAATGGTCTTATCCCCCTTAGATATCACTTCCCATAGTCTCTTTCCAACTTTTTTCCATGCCTGGACACTGAAAGCAGCGTCGGCATCAGCTTCAAAATCCTGTGATTTACACCATATCAGTAAACTTCGAAGGGCATAATCAGAAGTTTGAACATTTTGTCTTTTCAATAGAGTTTTCCACGTGGACAAAACAGTCATTTCTTCCTTTGATAAATTATTTCCCATTATTTTTCCCAATCGCTCACCTCTAATCAGACGTCTGAATTAGGTCCGGACCTTCGCAGCGTCCCTGCTGCCTTCACTCATATTTTTTATATAGGGTACCCTTCCAACTTTTTCTTCTAACTTTACAGTCCATTATAATCACGTCGGGGTCACCAGATGTCGCTGTAGAGCGCGACACAGTACAGTAATACACGACTCCATCAGAAGGGTGAAAAGGGGCGTTTTATTAAACGAACATAACTTTTATAGTCTTTCCAGATATTGACACCCATCTAACACATATACAGTGCCCATTGGTCATAAAAGAGAAACAAGGTTCTCAGTAGACACCCAAAGAGCAACGTCACACTTGAGCTGGCCAGAGTCCATATCTCTCTTCTTCCTCTGGTGTCCATGGTAACGACCTTGGCATTCCAAGGAGCAGAGATACAGGGCTTCTCCTTATCTTCAGGAGGCCTTGCTGGCTCACAGGGACAACACAGAATGTCTTTCCCACAACAATGGACCCTTGGTTTGATGGGGCCTCTCAGTGTCAAAATGATCCCTACATTCCATGGATCCACACGACATCAGTACAGTCCCTTGGTTCCATGAAGCCCAGCAATGTTATAGTGCTCTCCATGACTCCATGAGGCCCCACAGTGTCACACTGGTCCCTTGGTCGCACAGGGCCCCACAGTGTAACAATGGTCCCTTGGTGTCACAGGGCCCTATGTTGCTGCATTCCCCCCTCCCCTTCTCAGGCCGCCCTGCCAGCTGAGAAATGCTCCTTGGGCCTCGGCCTTGGCCAACAGCCCCTGGGCTCAGCTCCTCTGCAGCTCATCACAAACACTGTCTGCTCCAGGCACTGCTGCTGCCCAACCAGCTCCTGGCTCCTTTAGCAGCAGCCCTGGGAACTGGTTTTTTTCCCTCAGTGACACAACATCCCTGTTCTCACACTGCCAAAGAATGAACCATTGCTGGGACTGAAGCCCCTCTCTTGGGGGCCCCTGCAGGGCTCCAAAGGAGCCCTTAGCTCTCCTGGGCCAGCGACTCCTCTGAGTGGGGCCTCTCCCAGGGAACTCTCCCATTTGCTGCACTGGGGATTAAGCCTGGGCCGATCCCAAGATCCAGGCTAAGCCTTTGCCCACCTGGGGAGATGTTAAATCCCTGCCCTCAGGGGAATTTCTCACAGGTGCCTTGCACTGACTTTTTGTCTTTTGCCTGTGCCTAAATTTTTATGTTTAATATAAGTTATAGGCCTGAGTTAAATATTCTTAAATGCTATTCCTCTTTGCTAAGTTGTTTGCAAAGTTATTAGGTTTAAATTGTTATTCCTCTGTTAAATTGTTAAGTCATAGGTTTTAAGTTAGGTTAAATACTGTTAAGTGCTGTTCTTTTGCTAAATTGTGAAGTTGAAGGTATCAGTTAAGGTTAAGGTTTAAGTTAAGTCCTGTTAAGTTTGAGCTCTGTTAAGCTTTTAGGCCATATTCCTTTTATCCTTGCCCTCACTGTCCTTGTGTCACACACACACACAGAGGGACAGTTCTGGGTTAATTTCTGGTTTGATTGCCTGGATTCTGTTTGGTTTTGTTGTTGCTTTGTTTCCTTGGTGTGCCTGAAGTGTCCAGTCAGGAGCAGAGTGACTCTTGCCAAGGAACTTTGTGCTGCTGTCCCTTAATATTCAATCTGGTTTTTGCTGATCCCTTGCTGGGGAATTTTTCAGCGCTCTCAAGGCCTCGTTCGTAAGAGGGTGAAGGAGCCCTGGCCTAGGCTCTGCCCCTGTGGGACACGGGGACGCATCCGGGGGGTCCCTGTCCCCCTGTGCCACCCCCAGGGCCCCGTCCCCGTGTCAGGCTCTGGGGTCGATCTCGTGGAACATCCTCTGGGGGAGGCTGCGGGGCCGGGGGCGGGGGGACCCGGGGGGACAGGGGACCCCACTGTGCATGAGCAGGGTTGGACTGCTCTGGGGGAACTGTGAGGGGGGCTGGGGCAGAGTGACCTCCCCAGTGACCTCACACAGCCCCTGTGATGTCACACAGCCTTCCTGTGATGTCACACAGCATCCTGTGATGTCATACAACCTCCTGTGATGTCACAGAGCCCCCTATGATCTCACACAGCACCTTTGTGATGTCACAGAGCCAACTCTGGGATGTCACTCTGGAATGTCTTGCAGCTGCACTGTGATGTCACAAAAGACTCTGTGATGTCACAAAGTCACCATGTGATATCACAGTCGGGTCTGTGATGTCACAGCCTGGTCTATGATGTTACACAGCCACCCAGTGATGTCACAACCCAATCTCTGATGCCACAGAGCCACCCTCTGTGATGGCAGAGTCTGCTCTATGGCCTCCCCACTCTATGATGTCACAGCCAGCTCTGTGATGTTGCATCCCCCTCAGTGATGTCACAAAACCCTCTCTGTGATGTCAGACTGCCACTCTGTAATGGCACAGCACATACTTTGACCTCACAGCCAGCTCTATGATGTCATACAGCCATGCCATGATGTCACAGCCTGCTCTGTGATGTCACAGAATCCCCTCTGTGATGGTGTAGCTGCTCAATGACCTCACACAACAAACTCTGTGATGTCATAGCCCAATCTGTGACCTCACACAGCCCACTCTGTGCTGTCACACAGCCCCTTGCTGACATCACAGCTGCTCTGTGCCTCTATGACACAGCCCCCTCTGGGACATCCCACAGCCCCTGCCAGTGCTGAGCCCCTGTGAGCTCTGTCTGTGCCCTGCTGGTGTCCCTGAGGGGCCCTGGCAGTGCCCCAGCCCTGCTGGGCTGTGCACAGGAGCTGCTCCTGGCCAGAGCTGTCTCTCTGCAGCGCTGCCCTTGCCAGGAGCTGCCTCTGGGCCAGGAGCCCAGGCCCAGCTCAGCAGCACAGACACAGCACAAGGACTTTAATGACCCCCTCTGGGGCTTTGGTGCTCAGTCCCTTTGCATCAGACTCAGTCCCTCAGAAGCGTGCTCAAAGACACAAACTTTTCAGGGACTCAAAAAAAGTGAGGGTGAAACACTGAAGTTTCAAGGGGTGTCTCAAATGAGCAAACCTGGATGTGTTTAGGAATCCTTCTCAGGCCCCAGGACTGAGGCAAAGTGTCCCCAGGATCCAGGGGTAGAGCAGAACACTGGTGGCAGTGATGACAGGTGGGGAGGCAGGCCCCAGGAAAGGGGTTCTGATGCTGAGCAAACCTGGGCCTCTGTCCCTGCAGGCTGTTGGCATCCCCTTGCTGCCCCACCTGGCTGCCCAGGCTTCCCTTTGTCCCTGACAGCTCTGCCTCCTGCCCCAGCTGCCCCACCTGGCTGGGCCCTGCCTCCTGCCTGCCTCTGCCTGCCCACACAAAGCCTTGGGCTGCTCCAGGCTCCTTCAGGGGGATGTGCTGCACCACAGCCCTGCCCTGGTAAGGACATTCCTTTCTCCTGGTGTCCACTCTGGACCTCCCCAGCTGCCCTTGGTGCTATTATGTCTTCTTCAGGCTCATTCCCACTATGAAGAAAAGCTGGAAAAGCTCCAGCCTCTCTGAAACCACCCTTCCACCCCTCCGAGGCTATTCCTGTTCTGTCCTCAATTTCCAAACCACTGACCCCAGATCCATCAGCCTCTACATGCTGGTTATGTGATGAGGCCTCCAAAGCCCATCTTGGGAGATTTTTGGGTCCTTTCCAAGGTCTGTGAAAATGGAAAAATAGTGATCAAAGTTATTTTCTCCCAAATCTTGCAGTGACAGAAGAAGGGTCAATATTTGTGAACTGAATCAGGATGGATTTATATTTGTTATGAAGAGGAAATATTTCACAGTTACAAGAGTGGCACAAAATGGCAACTGTTTTTCCAGAGAAGTGGATTCCCCATCACAGGAATTGTCCAAGAGCAGGAGCTTTGTGCAACCTGATCCAGTGAAACCCTCTCATCCCCAGTGAATTCCTGTTGTGTGGGTTCTCTGATGTGCTGGGTGCCCTCACAATGCTTCTGGCCAGAATGTCCGCTGAGGGCAGCCAGGCTGCTGCAGGGGCAGTGACCTCACAGCCATCACCATGGCAGCCCTGTCCCCTGGGCCTGGTTCTGCCCTTTCCTCCACCCCTGCCTTGGCTCTGCTGGCATAAGGAGTTTTGTCATTGATATCTTGTCCCCAGGGTGCTGGGGCCAATGGCTTCCCAGTCAGGCTCCTGCAGCAGAAGTGGCTTTTCAGAGCCCAGCCAGGAATGAGCCCTGAGGCAGCAGCTCTGCAGTGGTGGCCACCAGGCCGGGCTGCCAAGGGAGGCTTCTGGCCATGGCCTGCAAGCAGCTGCTGCTGCCAAGGTGCCTTTGGTGCCTCAGGCTCTCCCTGGCACAGCTCCCAGCACGGCACTCTGCCCTTGTGCCCGAGGCCTTCCCTGTGCTGGGGCTGGCCTGGGGCTTTTCCTGCAGTGGGACCTGCCCTGCTCATGGCACAGGAAAGGCAGTTCCTGCTGGAGCAGGAGGCTCTGCCTGCAATGGGCTCCAACAACTCCAGCAAGGCCCTGTTGACTTCAAAATTGCTCCCTAGAGCACTATATTCTAGTAATTGTTATAGCACCTGTACTGTGGAGTAAATAACTCTGGTTAAGATCTTTCTGTCTGATCATGATCAGAATAAGCCAGAGACATATTTATATAAATTAATCTGGTATTCTATCATTATTCCTGTGGGACAAATTGTGTTAAAGTTGAATTCCACCTGTCTAATCTTTTACACCTTTGCCAAATTCTGGGGCTGGGATTGGATCCAGTCACTGCCAGTCTCCTCTCTTAGAAGGAATTTTAGAAGTCTAGGGGCCCTGCAGGGGTTTGAGGATCCATGGTGGCTGTTGGGTGTCATTTCTCCATCTCATGACTCAGCAGGAGTTTCTTCAATAAAGATATAAAGCTTTTGCCGGAAGCTCCCTGTGCCCATGACAGGAACCCCTGTGAGTGTCTGGGACATCCCAGCTCTTTGGCAGCCTGGGGACTCCTGGGATGTCACCGTGGAGCCCCTGTGAGTGCCTGTGACAGATCGGTGCCTTTGCAGCCCAAGGTCCCCTGGGATGTCACCATGGAATGGCTGTGACTGCCTCTGACCACAGGGCTCTTTACCATCCCCAGAAAGCCCTGGGAGGTCTCCATGGAGCCCCTGTCTCTGCCTGTGACATTCCAGCTCTGGAACAGCCTGGAGACTCTTGGAAAGTCCCCATGGAACCCCTCTGAGGGCCTGTGACAAATCTGATCCTTAGCAGGCAACCATCACCAGGCCCCTGTTGCTATGGTCAGTTTCCATGGCAACCATCACCAGCCCCCTGTTGCTTGCCATGGTCAGTCCCACCTGGACCCCTGTTTGGGCAGCTCCATGGAGACCCCATGCCAGGGGTGGTTGCCATGGACACCAGCTCAGGCCTGCAGCCAGAGCCCGTTGCCATGGCAACCATTGGCAGTCCCATCCCCAGGCTCATGGGATCCCAGAACCACAGAATTGGCTGAGCTGGGAAGGACCCATCAGGATCCTCGAGTCCAACTGCTGGCCCTGCACAGGACACCCCAACAATGCCAGCCTGGGCCTGGCAGCGCTGTCCAAACGCTGCTGGAGCTCAGAGAGCCCTGGAGCTGGGACCCTTCCCTGGGGAGCCTGGGCAGGGCCCCAGCAGCCTCTGGGCAAAAACCTTTTCCTGACATCCAACCTGAGCCTGCCCTGACTCAGCTGCAGCCGTTCCCTCCACTCCTGTCCCTGGGCACCAGAGGGAAGAGGTTCCCACAGCCCCAGCCAGGGACCCGCTCCCAAGGCTGTTGCCATGGCCACCAGGGCTGGCACCAGCTGGGATGCTCGGTTTCCATGGGCTGGGGTTCAGGAATGGGATTCCCCAATTTCCTACTTTTGCTAAATCCACACTGCCCTCGCTGCCCTCCCGCCTCCAGTGGAAAGCACAAAAGGCAAAGATCCTGGGCTCGGATAAGAACTATTTATTGGGAACAGCAATGAGACAAGGAACAAACAGAATAAAAACAACATTAAAAACAGAAGGAATAAATAAAACTGTTTACCGGGAAAACTACAACACAACTCACTGGGTCTCCTGGCCACAATTTCCCCTGCCTGGAAAGGACACCCTTCTCCTCAGGGGAGAGAGAGAGAGAGTCCCTTTCCTGCCCCTGGCAATGACCTGAGGTGGGAATGAATGTAATGACAGGGCCAGACCCTCATGTTCTTCTATCCCACATCATGTCATTGGCAGGAGCAGGAAAAGATATAGGTGTCTTCCCAGCATGGACCATAAGGAACATGGATCACACCAGGACTCTTCCCAATGTGGGGTCTCCGATGGGGGATGAAGCTGGAGCGGTGCATGAAGCTCTTCCTTCAGTCGGGGCATTTGAAGGGCTTTCCTTACTGGTGGCTCCATTCGTATCTGGTCAAGTGAGACCTCCGGGCGAAGCTCTTCCCACACTGGGGACACTCGTAGGGCCTCTCCCCAGGGTAGATGTGCTGGTGGGTGATGAGGGTGGATTTTTTTTTGAAGCCCTTCCCACAGTCAGGGCAGTGGAAGGGCCTCTCCCCGGTGTGAATCCGCTCATGCAGAAGGAGACTGGAGCTGGTGTGAAACCTCTTCCCACACTGGGGACACTCGTAGGGCCTCTCCCCAGTGTGGATGTGCTGGTGGATGATGAGGGTGGAGTTTTTTTGAAGCCCTTCCCACACTCAGGGCAATGGAAGGGCCTCTCTCCCTGTGTGAATCTGCTGGTGGCTGGAGGAGGCTGGAGCTGGTCTGAAACCTCTTCTGACACTGGGGACACTTGTAGGGGCCTCTCCCCAGTGTGGATGCGTTGGTGGATGATGAGGGCGGAGCTGCAGCTGAAGCCCTTCCCACACTCCCCACACTCGTAGGGCCATTCCCCAGTGTGGATCATCTGGTGGCTGATCAGGGTGCTGCTCTGCCTGAAGCTCTTCCCACACTCCAAGCACTTGTGGGGCTTCTCCCCATCATGAAGCTGCTCATGGACCACCAGCTCTGAGCTCTGGCTGAAGCTCTGTCCACCTTCCTGGCTCAGGGTGGGTCTTTCCTCCTCAGAGCACCCTGGGCTGGGTTTGGAGCCCCTCCTCCTGTGGGATCTCTGGGGATTTTCTTCCCTGTTGGATTCCTGTGCCATGGAGTCGCTCAAAATGGCCTCTTCCATGAGGTTCACCCGTGGGGATTTTTCCTCCCTGGTCTCCATCCTCAGCTTCTTGTCTGGGGCATAAAGGACAAGGAGAGGATGGGATTTGCCTCCGTGCCAGAGGGAAGGGGAAGGAGATTCCCCCCAGTGCATCCCCAGCAGGATGGGGGGTTGGCAGTGGGGTTGTCCTGCAGCCAGGGGCCGTGCTGGGCTGGGAGATGGAGCAGGAGAGAGGGGAAAGGAACACTGACTTCCTCCTCACCTGCCTGGGTGTCCCAGGGGGCATCTTCCTCTTCCTCACAGCCTCCTCCTCCATCTGGCAAAGGTTTGGGAATGGGAAATCCTGTTTTGGGAGGAAAACAAAGGGATGAGCACATTGAGTTTTTTACTGGTTTGAAGGCAAACCTGGGGAGAGTCTAAGTCGGAGTTACAATTTAACAAGTAAATGAAGATCAAGGCAATGATACAAAAACACTGCCTTAAACTGACAGAGGCAGGATATAACCTGACACCCTGTTGGTCAGGGTGGTGGCAGCAGTCCCATTAAATGGTGGCTGCAGTCCTGTTGGAGTGATGAACGTGATTCTGTCAAAGCAGTGATCCTGTAGAAGGGTCTGGTCTTCCTCTGGAGGTCCAGTGGTGGTTATGGAGCTCTTGTCCTCTGGGAATCCAGTAGGCAAACTGCTCCTGGTGTTGCAAGCCTCAGCTTATATCCAGGTAGGAATGCTTGGATCCTCCCCCTGGGTGGAGCATCCCACAATGGGATGATGGAATTTGATCAGTCCTGCAGTGACACTCAATGGCCCATTCACAGCAGATATCTCCCCTGGAGGGTGTTATCAGGGCTGAGTCATGGAAGAGATAAAGAACACTGCCCCACCTGTTTATAGCAGTTGATGAAGATGGGGATTGAAAACATGCATTTGGTTACATCTTGCATTGCAACCTGAAACAGTGGGGTAATCCCTGCTCAGGGGGTGAACACCACCCCCCTTACCCAAACTGGCTCAGGTGTAAAACCCCCACCCTGGGAAGGCCACACACACAGGGGACAATGTCACACTTGCCCTGCTCCAGGGGAGGTCTCTGTCCCTGTCACTCCCTTGCTCTCCCCCCTTTTCTCTTTCTTTCCATCTTTCTCTCTACCTCACATTTACTGTTCAATAAAATCCATTTTGGATTTGGTCTCGTTAGCACCTTAATTGGGGCAGAGGCATCTCTCTAACAATTTTCTTAACCAGATTGTGACATTATTTTGGCACAGTGAGTTCAGGGCACTGTTGTCTGACCCCAAGTGCCTTTGACAACAGCATGGTTCCCTCCTCTGAGGAGGTTGTGGTTCTCTCTGGAGGAACTCTTGGAAACTTGGACACAGCAGCTTCCTCTCCTGGGGAACTTATGGGAGAACTGATGAGGAAAATGGCTGTTGTGGGTGGCCAGTGAAAAGAAAATATTTTGTTGTCCTTCCTTGAAAAGTTTGTTAAAATCACTGGAGGAAAGGGAGCAAATGATACCAGCAAGACTGACAAGGTTCATTCACCCCAAGGTGAGGAAACACAAGGCTGCTAGAAAGTCCCACAAGAAGCCCAGCTCAAGTAGCTAAATTCCCAAATAACTCCTGAATTCCCAGGCTTGGGTTCTTTGCCAAATGTGAGAATCATTTTCTCTTCATCCCTGTCACCTTTTGTGACAGCTACACAGAGCTTTCCCTTCCTTTTAATAATATCTGTATTGGGCTGAATTTCCACTTTTCTTTTATTGGAACCTGCCAGCAGCTGAGCTGGAGCTGTGCAGGAACCTGATGAAACTTGGAATTGCCACAAAACTGCTTGGATTGTCAGTTTATTCATGTTTGGGATTTGTTTGTGTTTTCATCACATGTGACTTGTGGGAAAATCAAATATTCATCAAGTGATTTTATGCAGAGTTAAGTTTGATTTCTGCCAAGTTTATTTTGTCCAGTGCCCAGGGGGATGGGGTCTCTCTGTCCTCTCACCCTGGGGGAGGCTTGGGAGGGGTTTGGGGGGGTTGTCCCTGTCCCTGTCACCCCAGGCCATTTCCCAAGGGGTGTCCCTGTCCCTGTCACCCCAGGCCATTCCCCAGGGGTCTCCATCATTCTCACCCCAGGGAATGCCTGGGTCTCCCTCCCTCTCACCCCTGTGGGGGGGGTGCTCAGGGGCAGTCTCTGTCCCTCTCAGCCCAGGGGATGCTCGGGGGTCTCTGTCCCCTCACCCTGGGGGATGCTCAGGGGGTCTCCATCCCTCTGGCCTCAGGCAATGCCTGTGCAGGGCTGGGGACCAGGGGCTCTGTGTCCCTCTCACCGCTGAGGGTGCTCGGGGCTGGGGGGGCTCTCCGACCTTCTCACACCTGGGGAGGCGGGGGTCTCTGTCCCTCTCAGCCCTGCTGTGACCCCACCCAAACATCATCGGGCTCAGAGGGGGAGACACCCCCAAACCCCAGAAGGGCACCTGGGACCTGGGATTTGGTTTGGGGCTGAGGATTTTTAGGAAGGGGCTGGAATTGGGGCTGGGCTTGGAGTTGGGGCTGAGATTTGGATTAGAGCTGGGATTGGGGTTAAGGCTAGACATGGGATTGGCTTTAGGGCTGGGGTTGGGATTGGGTCTGGGGCTAGAGTGAGTTTGGCACTGGGATGAGATTAAATACAGAACTGTGAGTGTGTCTAAACATGGAGTGAGATTGAGACCAGGATCAGGGTCAGGTTTGGGACTGAGCTCACCCAGAGCCAGGACAGGGGATGTCTCTGGGGGAAGGTTGGGGAAAATCCTGGTTTGGGGAAAAACAAGGTGTGAATGCCTTGGGTTGGGGATTTCTCACCCTTGTCCATCTCTGGGTCCATCTCTAGAAGTCACCTGGAAAAATGTCCAGGAAAAATTTCCAAAAAAAAGAAAAAAAAAGCCACCAGGAGTTCCTCTTTCCAGTCTCCTCTCATTCCGCTAAAAGATTCAAACTCCTGGGTCCCCCTCTCCCCATTCCCTGCTGCTGGGGATCACATGGGTCATGGGCATCCCCCCCAGGGTCCAGGGTGAATGCTCCCCTGGGATGTTTGTCCTGGTTTAGGGCAAATTTTTTGAAAAAGTCAAAATACCTTCTCTGCAAATTGTTTTTCTTATGGCATTTGCAGATCTTCAGCACAGAAAACCTCCTTCCTCTGCATGCAGTCCCTTACAAAGTCAGAGCTCCTTAAAGCCTCTCCTGTTTCTCTGGAAAAGAGTCTCATCCCCAAACTTTTATCCTTTACCAGCCACAGCTGCAGCCCATCTCAAAGGGAGTCATCCACCCTGCAGCCCATCAAGAACAACCAGGCTGGGCCTGGGCCACAGGGCCTATATACAGACATTCAATTTCAACTGGAGAGGTTTTTACTAGGACTCAAAGGCCCCTGGATAATACATATATTTTCAAAGGCCACCTATAATGCTGGAGGGTTTCCAGTCCCAGAGTCCCCTCTCAGCCTCCTCCTCAATCCAGCCACTTGGGGTCCCCTCTTCTCACCACTACCCTGTCCAAAAGGGCAAATTTGGGAAAAAAACCCCATGTTCTGTTCCACAGTTCTGCAGATTCAAAGCAGATTCCCCTAGCTGGTTGAGGAAAATATTTCCTTAGAGAAAAGCAGAAAAACCAGTTTATTTTACAGGCAAAGCATTCACCAGTGAAAAAAACCCAAGAACAATATTAAAAAATAAAATGTCTTGCTGCTCCAAAAAGATGACAATGACAAACTCAGAAAGTCCCTCCGTTGGCTGTAGCTCAGCTTACTCAGTCTCTTATCAGTCTCTTATCAGTCCCTCCAGCACTGGAAATGACCCTGCCAGGCTCGGCCCCTGGGCCCCACAGGTGTGAGTTCCTGGTGCTCTATTGGGTGTTCAGTCCAGAGCAGGTTTAAACAGCTCCCAAAAAAAAGAAAAAAAAAGCACAGTCCAGGGAACTTTCTCTGCCTCAGAGAGCTAAAAACTAACTAAAAAAGCAAGGGGAGAGCTCTGTCCTGCTGTCTGTCTGTCCAGGAGCTGTCATATGTGGAGGAGTGAGTGCAGTTTCTGAAAACAAACTGCAGCTTCTTCCTCCTCCCCTTCGCTCTCAGAACCAGACTTAAAGGTGCAGAACTCATTTCTGGGCTAAACGGACTGATGGGGTACGAGCATCATGAAGTCACCCCAGGACATCCCCTGTCAGGGTCAGGGGGTCCCGTCCCCCGCCTCATCTCCGGGCTGCCGGGGTCCCCAGCTCCGGGATCGCCCCCCCCCCTCTTTGATGAATATGGGGATTTTTCCCCAATTCCACAGCCCTGGCTCTCATGGGGATCCCAAAACCAATGTCCCGCCCCGTCGGTGCTGGGCCATCCCCACGTGGACCCCCTGGGACCCTCCTGAGGGGTGATCATGGCTCCTGATATAAAAAAAGCTCCTCTTAGGGGAGCCCAGAGATATCCAGGGATCGAGTCCGGGATCTGCGGGCCCGAACACTCTCCAAAAAATCCTCCCAGAGACCCCTGGCTGGAGTTATTTGGGAATTTGGCTACTTGAGCTGGGCTTCTTCTGGGACTTTCAGCAGCCCTTGTGTTCTTCACTTTGGAGTGAATGAACCTTGTCAGTCTCGCTGGTACCTTTTGCTCCCTTTCCTCCAGTGATTTTAACAAACTTTTCAAGGAAGGACAACAAAATATTTTCTTTTTCACTGACCACCCACAACAGCGATTTTCCTCATCATTTCTCCCATAAGTTCTGCAGGAGGAAGGAGGGACTGTTTCCAAGTTTCCAGTTCTTCCAGAAAAAACTACAACCTCCTCAGAGAAGGGAACCATGCTGTTGTCGAAGGCACTTGGTGTCAGAGAACAGTGCCTGGAACTCACTGTGTCAAAATAATGTTACAATATGGTTAAGAAAATTGTTAGAGAGATGCCTCTGCCCCAGTGAAGGTGCTAACGAGACCAAATTCAAAATGGATTTCATTGAACAGTAAATGTGAGGTAGAGAGAAAGAGGGAAAGAAAGAGAAAAGAGGAGAGAGCAAGGGAGTGACAGGCACAGAGACTCCTCTGGAGGGGGCAAGTGTGACATTGTCCCCTGTGTGTGTGGCCTTCCCAGGGTGGGGGTTTTACACCTGAGCCAGTTTGGGTAAGAGGGGTGGTGTTCACCCCCTGAGCAGGGATTACCCCACTGTTTCAGGTTGCAATGCAAGATGTAACCAAATGCATGTTTTCAATCCCCATCTTCATCAACTGCTATAAACAGGCGGGGCAATGTTCTTTATCTCTTCCATGACTCAGCCCTGATAAGGCCCTCCAGGGAAGATATCTTCTGTGAATAGGCCATTAAGTGTCACTGCAGGAATGATAAAATTCCATCATCCCATTGTGGGATGCTCCGCCCAGGGGGAGGACCCAAACATTCCTACCTGGATATAAGCTGAACCTTGCAACACCAGGAGCAGCTTGCCTACTGGATTCCCAGAGGACAAGAGCTCCATAACCACCACTGGACCTTCAGAGGAAGAGCAGAACCTCCTACAGGATCACTGCTTTGACAGAATCACTGTCAACGTTCATCACTGCAACAGGACTGCAGCCACCATTTAATGGGACTGCTGCCACCACCGTGACCAACAGGGTGTCAGGTTATATCCTGACTCTGTCAGTTTAAGGCAGTGTTTCTGTATCATTGCCTTGATCCTAATTTTCTTGTTAAATTGTAATTCTGGCTTAGACTCTCCCCCATGTTTGCCATCAAACCACTAAAAAACTCAATGTACTCATCCCTTGTTTTCCTCCCAAAAGAGGATTTCCCATTCCCAAACCATTGCCAGATGGAGGAGGAGGCTGTGCGGAAGATGAAGAGGCCCCTGGACACCCAGGCAGGTGAGGAGGAAGTCAGTTTCCCTTTCCCCCTCTCTCCTGCTCCATCTCCCAGCCCAGCACGGCCCCTGGCTGCAGGACAACCCCGGTGCCAACGCCGTCCTGCCGGGGATGCACCGGGGGGATCTCCTTCCCCTTCCCTCTGGCATGGAGGCAAATCTCATCCTCTCCTTGTCCTCCCTCCCCTAGACAAGGAGCTGAGGATGGAGACCACGGAGGAAAAATCCCCATTGCAGAACCTCATGGAAGAGGCCGTTTTGAGTGACTCCATGGCACAGGAATCCAACAAGGAGGAAAATCCCTTTCAGAGATCCCTTAGGAGGAGGGGCTCCAAACCCAGGCCAGGGTGCTCTGAGGAGAAAATACCCACCCTGAACCAGGAAGGTGGACAGAGCTTCAGCCAGAGCTCGGAGCTGGTGGCCCAGGAGCAGCTTTATGATGTGGAGAAGCCCTACAAGTGCTTGGAGTGTGGCAAGTGCTTCAGGTGGAGCTCCCGCCTGATCCGCCACCAGATGATCCACACCGGGGAATGGCCCTACGAGTGTGGGGAGTGTGGGAAGGGCTGCAGCTGCAGCTCTGCCCTCGTCATCCACCAGCGCATCCACACTGGGGAGAGGCCCTATGAGTGTCCCCAGTGCCAGAAGAGGTTTCAGAGCAGCTCCAGTCTCCTCCGCCACCAGCGGAGTCACACAGATGAGAGGCCCTTCCGCTGCCCTGAGTGTGGGAAAGGCTTTAACTGTAGCTCCCGACTCATCAGGCACCGGCGCATCCACACAGGGGAGAGGCCCTACGAGTGTCCCCAGTGTGGGAAGAGCTTTGCCCGGAGCTCTCACTTAACCAGACACCAACGGAGGCACCGCTAAGGAAAGCCCTGCCAATGCCCTAAGTGCAGGAAGAGCTTTGTGCACTGCTCCAACTTCATCCCCCATTGGAGAAGCCACGTTGGGAAGAGCCCTGGTGATCCATGTTCCCTGTAATCCATGCTAGGAAGACACCTGTTTCTTTTCCTGACCCTGCCAGTGACGTGATGTGGGATTGAAGAACATGAGGGTCTGGGCATGGCCATGACATTACATTCACTCCCAGCTCAGGTCATTGCCAGGGGCAGGAAAGGGACTCTCTCTTTCCCTCCCTGAGGAGAAGGGTGTTCTTTCAAGGTAGGAGGAAATTTTGGCCGGGAAGAGACAGTAATTCATGTTCTAGTTTTTCCTTTTTCTTATACCTTCAGTTATCAGTTTTGTTTCAGTTCTTGTTTGTTCCTTATCTTGTTGCTGTTCCCAATAAATTCTTCTTATCCCAGCTCGAGATCTTTGCCTTTTCTGCTTTCCATGGGAGGCAGGAGGGCAGCGAGGTCAGCGTGGTTTTAGCAGGAGCAGGAAATTGGGGAATCCCATTCCTGAACCCCGGCCCATGGAAACCGAGCATCCCAGCTGGTCCCAGCCCTGGTGGCCATGGCAACAGCCTTGGGAGTGGGTCCCTGGCTGGGGCTGTGGGAACCTCTTCCCTCTGGTGCCCAGGGACAGGAGTGGAGGGAACGGCTGAAGCTGAGTCGGGGCAGGCTCAGGTTGGATGTCAGGAAAAGGTTTTTGCCCAGAGGCTGCTGGGGCCCTGCCCAGGCTCCCCAGGGAAGGGTCCCAGCTCCAGGGCTCTCTGAGCTCCAGCAGCATTTGGACAGCACTGCCAGGCCCAGGCTGGCATTGTTGGGGTGTCCTGTGCAGGGCCAGCAGTTGGACTCGAGGATCCTGATGGGTCCTTCCCAGCTCAGCCAATTCTGTGGTTCTGGGATCCCATGAGCCTGGGGATGGGGCTGCCAATGGTTGCCATGGCAATCGGGCTCTGGCTGCAGGCCTGAGCTGGTGTCCATGGCAACCACCCCTGGCATGGGGTCTCCATGGAGCTGCCAAGGGACTGACCATAGCAACAGGGGTCTGGTGATGGTTGCCATGGAAACTGACCATAGCAACAGGGTCCTGGTGATGGGTTCCATGGAAACAGACCAGAGCAACAGGGTTCCAGAGCTGGAATGTTCCCAGGCAGAGACAGACCATGGAGACCTCCCAGGGGTTTCTGGGGATGGTAAAGAGCCCTGTGGTCAGAGGCAGTCACAGCCATTCCATGGTGACATCCCAGGGAACCTTGGGCTGCTCAGGCACCCAAGTGTTTCAAAGGCAGATGAGAGTGTCCCCTGGGGGCCAAGGCAGCCAGAGCTGCTCTCTCCTGGCAGATTTCATCTGGGAACCATCTCCATATGGAAATTTGGAGGAGGAATCCAAATTTTGTCCAGAGGCCTCTGGAGGAGAAGGGACAGTTCTGTCACAGGCACTCATGGGGGCTCCACGGTGACATCCCAGGAGTCCCCAGGCTACTAAAGAGCTGGGATGTCCCAGACACTCACAGGGGTTCCTGTCATGGGCACAGTGGGAGCTTTCAGGCAAAGTTTATTTGAGAAGCTCTTGTTGGGTCACAAGGGCAGAAAGGAGCCCCCATAGCCCCCACAGATCCCCAAATACCCCCAATGACCTCCAGGCTTTCTAAACCTCTTTCTGTGAGAGGGAGCTTTGGAGCAGCTGGTTCCAATCCTAGTCTCAGACTTTTCAAGAGTTTGTGTCCAAAGAATTATAAAGTTGGAATTAAATCTTTATAGAGTTGGTCCCACAGGATTAAGGATGGCAAACCTGATATATTTATATAAATATGTATTATCTATTATGGTAATGATTAGACAAAACTCCTAAATCAGATTTACACCAGGATGTAAGAGAAAAATATATTATACACCCACTAGGAAATTATTTCAAACCTGTATTAAAGCAAAATCTGTAATTAAGGAGAGATTGATGTCACTGCCACAGACCAATAACCATGGGCAAATCCCTTTGGGTCAGCCTGGAGCAGTGACTTTGAGGGGTGTTCCCACTACAGGGAAAATCTCCACATCCAAAGGAAGGAAATGTCAGGAGATGCTGCCATTAAAATTTGGGATGGGGTTTTTCTACTCTGAGGTGCTGCCCTGTCAGTCAGATGTGCCCAGGCTGGGCCAGCTCAGCAGCTCTGCAGAAGCTCTCAGTGGTGTCACTTGGTTGTTCCTTCCTCTGGGGATTTTTCCAGCTCTGCCACACCTTCAGCTCCCTCTGAGGATGTTGAACTTTGGGATGGAGGATTCAGGATGGTTTCTGCATTATTCACCCCAAAAGCAGCGTGACCCCCCTCCTTCATTTCCCACTGGGGGCTTTGCAAACAGGGCCTTGCTGGAGTTGTTGGAGCCCATTGCAGGCAGAGCCTCCTGCCCCAGCAGGAACTGCCTTTCCTGTGCCATGAGCAGGGCAGGTCCCGCTGCAGGAAAAGCCCCAGGCCAGCCCCAGCACAGGGAAGGCCTCGGGCACAAGGGCAGAGTGCCGTGCTGGGAGCTGTGCCAGGGAGAGCCTGAGGCACCAAAGGCACCTTGGCAGCAGCAGCTGCTTGCAGGCCATGGCCAGAAGCCTCCCTTGGCAGCCCGGCCTGGTGGCCACCACTGCAGAGCTGCTGCCTCAGGGCTCATTCCTGGCTGGGCTCTGAAAAGCCACTTCTGCTCCAGGAGCCTGACTGGGAAGCCATTGGCCCCAGCACCTTGGGGACAAGATATTAATGACAAAACTCTTCATGCCAGCAGAGCCAAGGGGGGGGGCAGAGAAAGGGGAGAGCCAGGCCCAGGGGACAGGGCTGCCATGGTGATGGCTGTGAGGTCACTGCCCCTGCAGCAGCCTGGCTGCCCTCAGCAGACATTCTGGCCAGAAGCGTTGTGAGGGCACCCAGCACATCAGAGAACCCACACTACAGGAATTCTGTCCCTGGGGATGAGAGGGTTTCACTGGGTCAGGCTGCACAAAGCTCCTGCTCTTGGACAATTCCTGGGATGGGTCATCCACTTCTCTGGAATAACTGTTGCAGTTTTGTGCCACTCTCAAACCTGTAAAATATTTCCTCTTTCTAACAAATGTAAATCCACCCTCATTCAGTTTAAAGATATTGACCCTTGTTCTATCACTGCAAGATTTAGGAGAAAAATAACTTTGATCACTATTTTTCCATTTTCATAGGTCTTGGAGAGGACACAAAAATCTCCCAAGATGGGGTTTGGAGGTTGCATCACATAACCAGCAGGGGGGAGGCTGAGGGCTCTGGCTCAGTGGTGTGGAGACTGAGGACAGAACAGGAATAGCCTGGGAGGGATGGAAGGGTGGTTTCAGAGAGGCTGGAGCTTTTTCTTCATAGTGGGAATGAGCCTGAAGAAGACATAATAGCACCAAGGCAGCTGGGGAGGCCCAGACTGGACACCAGGAGAAAGGAATTTCCCTGACAGGGCAGGGCTGTGGTGCAGCACGTCCCCAGAAGGAGCCTGGAACAGCCCAAGGCTTTGTGTGGGCAGGCAGAGGCAGGCAGGAGGCAGAGCTGTCAGCAAAGGAAGGGCCCAGCCAGGTGGGGCAGCTGGGGGATGCCGACAGCCTGCAGGGACAGAGGATGCAGGGCAGGGACACCGTGGGACAGCCTGGGCTGCACAGGGCACAGGGATGGGCAGCAGCTGCAAGACAGCCCTGACAGAGCCAACTTGGGCAGCACTTTGGCCATGGCTGCTGGCCCTGGGCCTGAGGCCACGAGGGGACAAGTGACCCTTGCAGGCCTGGGGCCTCATTGCCTCCTTGTCCCTGCTCAGCAGCCTGGCAGGGGCTGCCCCACGGTCCTGTCCTTGGCATTGCACATCCCCACATCCCAGTGCCCACCCCGGGAAGAGCCCTGAGCAATGAGGGAGGGACAGGATCTGCCTTGCCAGGGGCTGGGGCTCAGGCCTTGGCCCTTTGCATTCCTGAAACACATCCAGGTGTGCTCAGCGCCAGAGACACCTTTTCCTTGTTTGTTCCCAGCTGTCATCACTGCCACCAGTGTTCTGTTCTACCTGGAACCTGGGGGCACTTTCACATGAGTTGTGTCCCACAGTGTCCATTAACACTACAAGGAACTTCAGTGTTTCAATCTCACTTTGAGTTCTTGAGAAATTTCTGAGCACACTCTGAGGGACTGAGTCTGATGCAAAAAGCACCAAAGCCCCAAAGGGTCATTAAAGTCCTTGTGCTGTGTCTGTGCTGCTGAGCTGGGCCGGGCTCCTGGCCCAGAGGCAGCTCCTGGCAAGGGCAGTGCTGCAGAGAGACAGCTCTGGCCAGGAGCAGCTCCTGTGCACAGCCCAGCAGGGCTGGGGCACTGCCAGGGCCCCTCAGGGACACCAGCAGGGCACAGACAGAGCTCACAGGGGCTCAGCACTGGCAGGGGCTGTGGGATGTCCCAGAGGGGACTGTGTCACAGCAGTACCTCTGTGGCTGTGTCATAGAGGCACATTGCAGCTGTGATGTCAGCAAGGGGCTGTGTGACAGCACAGAGTGGGTTGTGTGAGGTCACAGATTGGGCTATGACATCACAGAGTTTGTTGTGAGAGGTCATTGAGCAGCTACAACATCATAGAGGGGACTGTGTGACATCACAGAGCAGGCTGTGAGATCATGGCATGGCTGTATGACATTAAAGAGTGGGCTTTGAGGTCAAATTGTGTGCTGTGACATCATAGAGTGGCAGTATGACATCACAGGGAGGGTTTTGTGACATCACTGAGGAGGTTGTGACAGCACAGAGCTGGCTGTGACATCACAGAGTAGGGTCTGAGGCCAGAGCATGGATTCTGCCATCATAGAGGGTGGCTCTGTGACATCAAAGAGTGGGTTGTGACATCACTGGGTGTCAGAGTAACATCATAGAGGAGGCTCTGACATCACAGAACAGACTGTGACATCACAGGGTGAGTTTTTGACATCACAGGTGGTTGTGTGACATCACAGGGGCTGTGTGACACCTCAGGGGCTGTGTGACATCACATGGACAGTGTGACATCACAGAAGCTATGTGAGGTCACAGGGGCTGTGTGACATCACAGAGATGGCTGTGTGATATCACAGGGGGCTGTGTGACATCACAGGGGCAGTGTGACATCACAGGGGCTGTGTGACATCTCAGGGGCTGTATGAGATCACGGGGTCTGTGTGAGGTCCCTGGGGAGGTCACTCTGCCCCGGCCCCCCTCACAGTTCCCCCCAGAGCAGTCCAACCCTGCTCGTGCACAGTGGGGTCCCCTGTCCCCCGGGTCCCCCCGCCCCCGGCACTGCAGCCTCCCCCAAAGGATGTTCCACGAGATTGACCCCAGGGTCTGACATGGGGCCGGGGGGGCCGGGGTCCTGGGTGTGGGACAGGGGAACAGGGACCCCCGGCAGCGTCCCTGTGTCCACCAGGGCCAGAGCCTGGGCCAGGCCTCCTACACCCTGGTACCAACGAGGCCTTGAGAGCGCTGAAAAAATCCCCAGCAAGGGATCAGCAAAAACCAGATTTAATATTAAGGGACAGCAGCACAAAGTTCCTTGGCAAGAGTCACTCTGCTCCTGACTGGACACTTCAGGCACACCAAGGAAACAAAGCAACAACAAAACCAAACAGAATCCAGGCAATCAAACCAGAAATGAACCAAGAACTGTCCCTGTGTGTGTGTGTGACACAAGGACAGTGAGGGCAAGGATAGTGAAAGGATAAAAGGAATACAGCCTAAAAAGCTTAACAGAGCTCAAACTCAACAGGACTTAACTAAAACCTTAACCTTAGCTGATACCTTCAATTTCACAATTTAGCAAAAGAACAGCACTTAACAGTATTTAACCTAACTTAAAACATAGGACTTAGCAATTTAACAGAGGAATAACATTTAATATTCAACTTAGCTAATAAATTAAATTAATCTTAACAACCTAGCAAAAGAGCAACTCTTAGCAGCATTTAACTTAGGTTAGACCTCGTGACTTAACCTTACTTACTGCTATCTGGATATCTGGCTGACTCAGCAATCCAAGGCACTCAAACCCCTCAGAGAGCAGCATTTCTGCCACATTTCCCCAGCACAGGCACTCCTGTGTGCACACAGACACAAAGAGTCAGTGCAAGGCACCTGTGAGAAATTCCCCTGAGGGCAGGAAATGCTCCCTGCGGATGCTTTGGCATCTCCCCAGTGGGCAAAGGGCTGAGCCTGGAGGAGTGGGGGGATCGGCCCAGGCTCTGTGGTTGTTCAGGATCCCCAGTGCAGCAAACGGGAGAGTTCCTGGCTGGGGGAGGCCCCACTCAGAGGGAGTGGCTGGCCCAGGAGAGCTCCAAGGGCTCCTTTTGGAGCGCTGTTTGCAGGGCCCCAAGAGAGGGGCTTCAGTCCCAGCAATGGTTCATCCTGGCTGCACTTGGCACCAACAGCTTTCTTTGGCAGGGTGAGAACAGGGATGTTGTGCCACTGAGGGAACAAAACCAGTTCCCAGGGCTGCTGCTAAAGGAACCAGGAGCTGGTTGGGCAGCAGCAGTGCCTGGAGCAGACAGTGTTTGTGATGAGCTGCAGAGGAGCTGAGCCCAGGGGCTGTTGGCCAAGGCCGAGGCCCAAGGAGCATTTCTCAGCTGGCAGGGCAGCCTGAGAAGGGGAGGGGGAATGCAGCAGCACAGGGCCATGGGCCCATGGAACCACTGGGACCATTGACCAAGGGATTGTGACACTGTGGGGCCCTGTGAGACCAAGGGACCACTGTGACACTGTGGGGCCTCATGAGACCAAGGGACCATGGGGACACATGCAACCATGGAGACCACTGTGACATTGCTGGGCCTCATGGAACCATGGGGACTGTACTGATGCTGTGTGGCTCCATGGAATTTTGGGATCATTGTGACACTGAGAGGCCCCATGGAACCAAGGGTCCATTGTGACATTGCGGGGGCCTCATGGAACCATGGAGACCATTATGACACTTTGGGTGTCATGGAACCAAGGGACCATTGTGACACTTTGGGGCCATGTGAAACCAAGGGGTCCATTGTGACATTGCAAGGGGCCTCATGGAACCATGGACAGCCTCTTGGAACCAAGAGGCCATTGTGACACTGAGGGGCCCCATGGAATCATGGAGACCATTGTGACACTCAGGGGACTCATGGAAACATGGAGACCATTGTGACACTATGAGGCCCCATGAAATAAGCAAAGCATTGTGACACTGTGAGGCCTCATGGAACCAGTGAGACCATTGTGACCCTGGGAGGACCACTGTGCTATTGTGGGGCCTCGTGAAACCCAGAGGCCTTTGTGACACTGCAGGGCTGCATGGAACCAAAGGTCCATTGTGACACTGCAGGGCCTCATGTCATCAGTGGTCCATTGTGACACTGGGCAACCAAAGGAGACCATTGTGACACAGCAAAGCCCCAGGGTCCAAAGGTCCATTGTGACATTGCAGGGCTCATGAAACAGAGGAGTCATGTGACATTGTGGGGCCTGGGAGACCACGGAGACCATTGTGACACTGCAAGGGCTCATGGAATCCTTGGGACCATTGTGACACTGCAAGGGCTCATGGAATCCTTGGGACCATTGTGACACTGCAAGGGCTCATGGAATCCTTGGGACCATTGTGACACTGCAAGGCCTCAGGGAATCCTTGGGACCATTGTGACACTGTGGGACCTTATGACACCTAGGGGCCACTGTGACATTGTGGGACCCCATCAAACCTAGGGGCCAGTGTGACACTGCAGGTCTTCTTGTAATCAAGGGGCCATTGTGACACTGTTGGAACCCATGGAATCAAGGCACCATGATGACACTGCAGGGCCCCATGGATCCAAGGCACCATTGTGACACTATGGAGCCCCATAAAACCAAGGGAACACAGAACAGGTCTGGCTGGTTTGGCCTCCCATGGACTGCCTGACTGCTCCAAGTGACCTTTGCATGTTGAGGGTCACTTCTCATCTGCTGCTGAAACACTGGGGCTCTGTGCTTTCCTTCCCAATGGAAAAGAACTGTTCCTTCTGCTCCAGGCACCCATGGCCAGAATTGGGATTTCACCTCCAAATTTCCTTATATACAGGGATTTTTCCCATAGGAATATTGCAGGGACAAGTCTGGCTGGCAATAGTTTCACACTGGTCACCTCTCATCTATCCCCAAAACATTGAGGGAGGCTGCATGGTCTCCTTCCCATGGGAATGAACTGTCCTGCTTCTCCAGGTGCCCATGGTCGAGATTGGGTTTCCACCTCCAAAATTCCCTACATCCAAAATCTGCTATTACTGACAAGTCTGGCTGGCCTTGGTCTAGTGAGACTCTCACCTGCCTTCCAAACCTTGGAGCTCTGGGCTTTCCTTCCTATAGAAAAGAACTGTCCTTCTCAGCCAGGTGCCCATGGCCACAACTGGAATTTCACTTCCAGCACTGCCTGTTGTGACAGACTGGAGGAGATTGTTGGCTCTAAACATTTCATGTGTGGGGGAGGAAGGGGCAGGTCCAGCCTTGCCCTGCCCTCTAAGCCCCCTGCCCTGCCCCCTGCCCTGAACCCCAATCCCCCCAGAGCCTCTATCCCAGCCCAGCAGTGGCTGCCAGTCCCTGGCACAGCACAGGCAATGCTCCACAGCCACCTCTGCAGCCCCCAGCCCAGCTCCTGAGGGACCAAATGAGCCCAGTCCCCACCTGGGGGAAAGGCCCAGGAAGTCCAAGAGGTATTTAAGGCTGACCACAAGGCAAGCACACATCTTGACCCTGCATCCTCTTGGAATTTCCATTTGAACGCTGCTGGAATCCAGGAGTTGGTGGCTCTGTGTGTGTTTCTCTGTATTTTTTTTTTGTCTGTCTCTCTTTCTAATTAGCTCTTCTTGCAAATTTTGATTAACTTAAAATTGAACAGGCTCAGAGTTTGCAAAGTTGAATGGGCCAAGTCAGTGCTTTGAGAAGTGTTTTTTGTTGATTGAATGTCATGTTAAACCTTTTGCCCAAGTTTCCCTGATTTTCTAAAGTTCCCAGTAAAGGCTGTTTTGTTCTTTTGAGCTCCTGAGAATCTCTTGCTGGTATTTCTCCAGAGCATCCAACTCACAGTACCGAAACAGCTGTAATTCCTTTTAAATGGCTCCTTGAAAGAGTTTTTTGGGGGATGGGGGTCAGGGCTTGTCTGTCCTGCTTGGCACAGCGGCAGGCAGGGCTTTTCCCAGCCACATTCCACACTCCATTTCCCAGCTGGAGCCGCTGGTGCCTCTGAGTTGTGCTGCCCCAGCCCCAGGGATGCTCTCCTTGTCTGCCCATTCCCCCACGGTCTCTGGGCAGGGATGGCCTCAGTGGGGGTGCTGACATCCTCAGCAACTTGGAGGCTGCTGCTGAAATTTCACTGCTCCAGAGGCTTGTTCAGCCTTCAGCTCTTCAGTGCAGGAATTCAGTGTCCCAGGGCTCATTAACCCTCAGAACACCTTAACAAGCCAAGCCTCTGGGAATAATTTGATTTCAATTTTCAAATCATTTGTGGTTAGGTAGATCTCAGTAGTGTATTCAAAGTGAATACATGATATTTAAAAAAAGACAGAGAGGAGATTTTTTAGGTCCTGTTTAGTTTTGTTTTCCTGTTAATTTATTGATATGTGCAATCTCCAATTGACACTGAATCCAAGTACCTCCTCATGCAGTTTGAACAGGTATGAAAATCAAGACCCTTCATGGCTGACAATCAATCAGACTCTGTCCCTACCCCCACCCCACCATTTCCCCATCCAAGCCCTGGCACTCAGAGCAGCCTTGTGCAAATCTGAGCTCCCTCCAGCCCAGGCTGCACCTGCAGCTTTCAGCTCCTTGGCTCCAACTCCCACCTGCTTTCCTTGGAGAAGGAGCTGCCTGAGACACAGAGGGATGTTCATTTCTTGTCAGCCAACCAAGCCAAGGGAAGGCACAGTTCCATCAAATGCAAACGTCATTCCTCTGCTGGATATTAAATCCACTTTCCACAGCAGACAGCCTCAGAGCAATGGAAAACACCTTCTGTGCCCAGCACAGATCCCAAGGCCCCCCAAACCCTCCCTGCCCTGATTCTGCTCAGATTTGCACTTTGCACACACGAGCCACACACTGGAGTCAGGAGCTCCCTCCATGTCCAGAGGGAGGAAAAGAGAGAAAGGGGATGAAGAGCTCTCCTGTGCAGAGCCAAGGTCCAAGTGCCCCTGCACTGGGAGCCACAGCTCATCAGGTTTGTGTCCTTTGGGCTCAGGGACTGGTGACACTCAGAGGCACAGAAAGGTTTCTTGCCAACAAACACAAGTTGAACATTTGAACAGTTTAATAACCATCACAGCTCTTCCCTCAGCTCTCCGGGATGTCCCAGCTGCATCAGACATGTCCTCCATCCCCCAGAGATTTCTGTATAGGAGCAATTTTAGCCAAAAGAAAAGGCAATTCTGTGAGATATCAACACAATTAAGATGTTGACTAATATGATATTTATTTGAGCTTCAGAAAGATTGGGCAATTCCCTGAAGCTCAAAGCATGAAACCAGTCAGCTGAAGGGCACTTGTGTCACTATAGGACACGAAAGAACACAAACTCACACCGCTGTTCTCAAGGTGAAGGAAAAAAGGGAAGTTTATTTTCTGACTCCAACATTTATAGTTTTCCAAAAGTGACAGTGGATTGGAGGGTGACAGTGCCACCTCTCTAATGACACTGGTCAAACCAACAGTCCATCAACTCTCTCCTCCTCCATAAAGGAATGCAAAACAATGAGTTATTTACAGAAAGTGTGTGAGAAAGTCCACTATAACAACATCAGCATCAGAAGGCTTAGAAAATCTTAAAAAACCAGGGTGACCACAGAGTGCCTCCAATGTGCCACCAACATGCCACCAACGTGCCACCAATGTGCAGCCAGAGTGCCCCCGAAGTGCCTCCAGTGTGCCACCAATGTGCCACCACTGTTCATGGCTGTGGTTCCTGTTCCACCACTGTTCCACCTTTTCCATGGTTACTCCACTGCTGCTCAAAAGCCTGCTCAAAAGCTGCTCTGGGTATGTTCCAGCACAGTTCCTCTGCTTGTCCAACATTGCTCCACCACTGCTCCAGCACTGCTCATCTCCTGCTGTTCCAGAGCTCTGTCTCTGCTCCTCCCCTGCTCCCCTGTTGTTCCACGGCTGCTGCTTCTGTTCGAGTGCTGCTGCCACAGCTGCAGTGTCACAGAGAGGGGAACGTTTGGGCAGCAACCACTGTGGTGTCACAGAGACCAGGACAACAGGACTGCCACAGCCGTGGTGTCACAGAGAGGGGAGCACTGGGGCTGCCACAGCCATGGTGTCACAGAGAGGGGAGCACTGGAGCTGCCAGGTCTGTGGTGTCACAGAGACCAGGACAATGGGACTGCCACAGCTGTGGTGTCACAGAGAGGGAACACTGGGGCTGCCACAGCTGTGGTGTCACAGAGACCAGGACAATGGGACTGCCACAGCTGTGGTGTCACAGTGGCTTCCAGGGCTGTGGGGTCACAGAGACCAGGGGAATGTTGGGGCTGGCCCTGCAATGCTGTCATAGACAGGAGAACACTGGGGTGCCACCTCTGTGGTGTCACATAGAGGGCAACACAGGGGTTGCAATCACTTTGGTGTCATAGACAAGGGGACATTGGTATTGCCACTGCTGTCATGTCACAGAGAGGGGAACACTGAAGTTGCCACCACTGTGGTGTCACTGACAGGGGAACACTGGGGCTGCAAATGTTGAGGTGTCACAGAGAGGGGAAGGTTGGAACTGCCACTGTGGTGCTGTCATACACAGTAGAACTTTGGACGGCCACCCCTGCAGTGTCATAGAGAGGGGAACTTTGGGGCTTCCACCGCTGTGGTGCCACAGAGAGGGGGACACTGGAGCTGCCACAGCAATGGTGTCACTGACAGAACTTTTGGGCTGCCACCACTGTGGTGTCACAGACAGGGGAACATTGGGGCTGCCATTGCTGTGGTGTGTTGGGGCTCACAGACAGGGGAACATTGGGGCTGCCATTGCTGTGGTGTCAGTGAGAGGGGAATGCTGGGGCTGCCACCGCTGGGGTTTCACAGAGACAGGGACCTGGGGCTTCCACAGCTGCCATGTCACAAGCAGGGAAAGTTGAGGTTGTGACCGCTGTGGTGTCACAGCCAGTGGGACACAGGAGCTGCCACTGCTGCAGTGTCACAGAGAGGGGAATGTTGGGGCTGCTACTTCTGTGTTTTCATAGACAGGGGAACGTTGGGGCTGCCACTGATGTGGTGTCAGAGAGATTGGAACATTGGGGTTCCCACCAGTGTTTTCTCATAGAGAGGGGAATCTTTGGTTTGCCACTGTGTTGGTGTCAGACAGAGGGGAATGCTGGGGGTGCCACCTCTGGTGTCACAGAGAGGGGGACTAGGGGGGTCACAGCTGTGGTGTCACAGAGAGGGAAACGTTGGGGCTGTCACTGCTGTGGTGTCACAGAGAAGGGACTTAGGGCTGCCATAGCTGCAGTGTCACAGAGAGGGAAGGTCAGGATTGCCACCACTGTGGTGTCACAGAGAGGGGAAGGTCAGGATTGCCACCACTGTGGTGTCACACAGAGGGGAATGTTGGTGCTGCTGCTGCTCTGTTGTGACAGAGAAGGGAACGTTGGGGCAGCCATTGCTGTGGGGTCATAAAGAGTGGAATTTTGGGGCTGCCACCACTGTGGTGTCACAGAGAGGAGAACATTGGAATTGCCACTGCTGTGGTCTCACAGAGAGGGGACATGGTACTGCCACACCTGTAGTGTCACAGAGTGGGGAACATTGTGGCTGCCACTGCTGTGGTGTCACAGAGAGGGGAACACTGCCAAACCTCCCCTGGTGCTGTGCCCACTCCAGTGCGGCTCCACTGTGACACTGCAGGGCCTCCTGGGGACACTGTGACACTGCAGGGCCTCCTGGGGACATGGTGACACTGCAGGGACTCATGGGGACATGGTGACACTGCAGGGCCTCCTGGGGACATGGTGACACTGCAGGGACTCATGGCATCACAGGGCTCTGTGACATTCCGGGTTCTTGTAGAATCCAGAGGCCCCTTTGGGGCCATGGGCCCTCATGGAACCAAGAGGAGACTGCCAACCTGTGGGGCTCCATGGAACCATCCACTGTGATCCCTCAGGGCCTCATGGTTCCCAGGAACCATTGTGACACTGCAGGACTAAATGGCCCCAAGAGGACACTGTGACACTGTGGAGTTCATGGAACTGAGGGGATGCTGTGACACTCTAGTGCCTGAAGATGTTCAGAGGCCATTGTGACCCTGTGGCTTGTGGAAACAAGGGGACACTGTGACAATGTGGGGTCTCAGGAAATCCAGAGGCCCTTGTGACTCAAGTGAGGCTGGTTGGAACCAAGGATCCATTGGGATACCTTAGGGCCTTGTGGTGTCCAGGGGCCCTTGTGACGTTGTGGGGACATTGTGGGGCCTCATGGAGCCAAGGGGGCCCTGGGATTCTGTGGGGCCTCATGGGCCAAAGGGCCCAAAGGGGCCCTGGGGATTCTGTGGGGCCTCATGGAGCCAAAGGGGCCCTGGGATTCTGGGGCCTCATGGGCCAAAGGGGCCCTGGGGGGCCTCATGGAGCCAAAGGGGCCCTGGGATTTGTGGGGGGCCTCTGGGGGCCCTGGGATTCTGGGGTCTCATGGAGCCAAAGGGGCCCTGGTGACACAGTGACCACTCGGAGATGTCTGCAGCCAGCCCTGTCTCCCGGCCCATGCCAGGAGTGGCCACTCCCTGTCCGCCCTTGGGGCCGCTTTGGCTGGTGGTACAAGCAGGGCTGCTTGTCTCCCAGAAGCAGCAGCTGCTCTGTGCAGCCACTGATGTTGGCCTGAGCTGAGGAATCCAGGGCCAAGGAAAGAGAGGGATCACTTGTGCACATTCCCAAGAGGTTTCAGTCTCGGAGAGGGTGCAGGGACAAGTGACAGCAAATGCAGGGTTACAACAGCTTCAGTATGGAGCAGGGAACATGGGGAGGATACAAACCAGAACCAATGGCAGAAACCTGGGGAGGAGCACGGGGCAGGGCACACATTATGGCACCCAATGGGGAATAACAGGGGAGGAGAGTGCACTGAGCACACCAATGGCTATTCGAGGGATACAAGATGGACATCGAAGTTTCTAGAGAGAAAGGTGGGGTTTCTGTGATGGACAAGGGAGGAGGGCAGGGTTTCCCTGAGTGCCAGGGAAGGATCTGGAATAAGGGGGAGGTCTTGAGGGAGATGGACAGGGGGAGGGGAAGGTACATCTCCAAGGCAAACCAACGTGCATGGGGGACAACTGGAACAAACTACTTTTGCTTTTAACACCACAGTTTCCTAACAAAGGAACTTACTGCCACACCCTGGGATTCTGTGGGGCCTCCTGGAACCAAGGGCACTCAGAGACACTGGGGGCCTCCTGGTTCTCAGTCCCTTCTGACACTGGTGGCCATCTACAAAGACACAAAACTGGGCAGCCTGAGCCTGTGGATCCAGAATATTCCCATCTCCATGGGAGGACGTTCCTGCCATCTGTGCTGCTGTGTGTTCCCCCTGCTCTCTGGGGGAATTGAATCCTACAAGAGACACCAACCCCTCTGGTAGCTGACACCAAAGGGCCTCCTGTGGGGTGGGAGCAGAGACATCTTTTGCTCCATCCTGCTGCTCAGAGGCCATCCAGCCAGGGATATTTCCAAGGATGAGGCATCCACCAGGTGTCTAGGAAACTTGTGCCAGTGTTTCACCACCACAGCATCAAAGATTTCTTCCTTATCTCCAGTCTGAACTTATTCTCTTCTGCTTTAAAACTATTTCCCCTTCTCCAATTGAGACAGGCCCTACTAAAACATTTTTTCCCCACATTTCCTGTGAGGTTCCTTGAAGTCCTGCAAGGTCTCAATGGGGTCTCCCCATGGCCTTTTCTGCTCTAGGCTGAACCACCCCAACTCCCCCAGCCTGTCTCTGGCACAGAGGTGCTCCAACACTTTGGAGCATCTCAGCCTCCTCTGGAGCTGCTCCATGAAGTCTGAGCCTTTCCTGTGCTGAGGACCCCATTGTAAATTGTTTGTGCAAAAGCACTGGTCAGTCAAAGAGGGGAAATAGCTCATTGCTGAAATGCTGCTGAGAGCTGGAGGGAGAGATTCTGCACAGCTCATGCACAGCCCCGAGGGGGCAGGGACATTCCCATGGGGTCCCTGAAGCTGCAGGGCCAATCTGCCCACACTGGGAGCCTCTGGGCTTGTCCAGCTCCTTCTGCCCGGGCTGTTGGCACGTGGTCACTGGCTGTCCAGGGCCACCCCCCTGACTGGCACTGATCTCCAAGGAGGTCTGGATCTCTCCTTGGCCATTATTCTGCAATTAGAAACCTGCAGACACTTCCTCAATTCTGTTCCAAGGTGTCCTCAGCAACCCAATTACATCACAGCTCTTGTCCATCTGGTCAAGGATCCCCCACAGGGACCCTCTGGTCTCTCAGCCCTGGGGCACTCCACAGAAAAATCTTCCTGGGCCCTGCAGGTCCTTGGGCAAGTTCCAGAGCAAACAGTCAAGGCAGTGGCCTGAAATGTTTTCCCAGCTGGGCCATAACACTTCTCTGATGGATCCACATTGTCCCTGGGGAAAGAGATGTGCAGAACCCTTCACTAATGCCCTGGAATGTCAAACAGGAATTACAGCCTTGGACAGCTCTCAGGAACCACTTCACTGTGGATTTTTCTTCCTGGAAGCCCAAGATGTCTGAATGTCCTCCTGGTGCCTCATGGCCTGTGTAAACAGGGCTTGTCAGAGATGCTGGCAGGGCACCAACACCCCTCCTCTTCACAGGGCACCTCTGTTACCCCAGTTAGCTCCGAGTGGCTGCCTGGGGACAGGTGCCCACTTCCCCATGTGCCTGGGATGGGCACATCCTGCTCAGGGCCAGTGCTGGCCTGGGCCCAGAGCCTGGGCCATGACCCAGGTGTGATAGGATGAGGGGAAGGGCAGGGCATATTCCCCTCTCGACAGTGCTCTGGGCATGAAGCTTGGTTGGGTTTGGCATCTGCAGGGAAAGGGATATCGGGTTGTATGGATGTGGGAATTGTCACTCCTGAGCCATTCCCCAGCCCTCAGCCTTGTCTGCAGGTGATCAGCATTGCCCAGTGCTCCCCAGTGTCTGCAGTGACTGAGATGCCAATCAGCCACCTGATCACATGTCCCTTGTTCCCCTTGTTCTCCCACATGTTGGGTTTGGGGCCGGGCTCAGCTCTGGGGTGTCCCCCAGGGAAAGCCTGGCACTGGGGGCTGTTGGAGGATGGATTGTGTTGGAGTGGGGGTTGTCCCCACAGGGTCCCCAGGTGCCTTTGGCTCCCCCTGCCTGCCCCCTTGGCCCCCAGGTGCCTGGGCCCTTCCAGGGCAGCTGCCCCATGCAGGAAGCTGGAGGGATGCCGGGCAAGGGGGCTGGATCCGTGCCACAGGTGGGGTGGGATGGACTCTGTGCCAGGGCTGGGCTTGTGGCCAGGGCTGGGGGCTGTGCCAAGCCGGGCTTTGGCCTGGGGGCTGGCAGGGAGGGTGCAGGAGGAGTCCCGGCAGGGATAAAGGTGCTCCTCACCTGCTGCAGCCTCAGGCAGCGCTGCCCAGAGCGAGAGGAAGATGAAGGTGGCTGTGCTCAGCGTGGCCCTGCTCTTCTCCATCCTGCTGTGCCCCCCGGCACAGGCCAAGGTGAGGCACCAGCCAAACGCTGGCCCCACATCCTGCCCTTTCTGGCCTCCCATCCCACCCTTTTGGTCCCTCCTCTGTGTCCCATTCAGGGTCCCCAGGTGCCCTCCCACTGACCATTCCTGAGGCCTTTCCTTCCATGTCCCCCTCAATCCTTTGCCTTTCTTCCTGACCACTGCAGAGGGGTCCCCCTGTACAATTCCCTGACTCAACCCCACTCCCACACCATCTCCCAGTCCCGTTGGTTTTGTCCCCACCCTGTCCTCATTCTTCTGTCCCCACCAAGCCCCTCCCTTGCCCACCCATGTCCCTACACCTCAATTCCTTTCTCCTCCCCTGTACCTCACACCCTGCTCCTTCCACAGCCCCAGCCCTGTCCCCTGGGCCCTCAATTGACCCCAGATCGGTGTCTTTGGGTCTCCCCCCACCTCAAACAGATCTCCTTGGAGGCCCTGAATTCCCATCCCTCTGCCTGCGCCCTGCTCCCTGCACCTGTGTGTCCCCCCCCCAGCCCCACAAGGTCCAGTCCAGACCCAGCCTTTGTTCTCCTTTCCAGGCACTCCTGGAAGGAACCCAAGATGATCTCCGGGAGGTGAGTGGGCTGCTGGCACTGGAGGGCATCCCCTCAGGGAATTGGGGGGCAGTTGACATTGGGGACATCCCAGTGACCAGCGAGGTCTCCTGGTCTCTCTGCAGTTGGATTTAGACAATGTCACGGTCCTGGAGACGCCTCTGGTGGGTACCACGAGTTCTGCCGGTGTCAGACCCTCCCCTTGCATGGCCACCACAGCCCAGGCCATCCCAGTCTGTCCCAGCACAGCCCAGTGCACCCCTCCTGACAGCCCAGACAATGCCCTGCCCCAGGGCTCCTCCCCAGGGAAGCCTTTGCCCAGGGCCCTGCTGCATTCCCATCCCTGTCACCCCAGGACCCCCTGGATGAGCCAGGATGCAGCCCCTGCCCCAGCTGTGCCTCTTGGCCAGGAGCCCAGTGCTTCTGGGCAGCAGCACAGCAGCTCCTGCACCCCATTGCTGCCACAGCCCCTTCCCCAAGGCCCCCCTGCTCTCCCCTGCCTCCCAGTGCAGCCCAGTGCCCCAGTGTGTCTCTAACGCTGCCTTTGTCCCCAGCCCCCTGTGGCTGAAAAGCTGGTGGCTGTCCTGCGGCAGAAGCGCCTGGCTGCCGCTCTCCATGGATAGGTGAGCAGCACTTGGTGCTCCCCCGACCCCCTTGTGATCCTGTGAGATTCATGGGGGACCTTGGAGTGTTCTGGGTGGGCAGAGTTTGGGGCCAGCAGAGGGACAGAAAGGAGCTTTCACTGATCCGTTTCCCAGGGTGGCTGCACAGAGCAGCCCCCAAGTCTTTCCTTGCACTTGGGGAGCTCTGGGAACCCCACAGTCCCCCTGGGGCAGGGAGGTTCTCAGGCCATTTTGGAGCATCCCAGGGCTTAGGGGATCAGGGGACCCTGTGGATCTGAGGAGCCAAATCCTGTCCTGGGTTTATCCAGAACCTCAATTCTTTTCACCCTCCACAAACAGAGGTGGGCACGAGACCTCTCTTCTGTCCCAGGGGACACAGGGTGTCACATTTTGGGCTCTTTGTTTTAGGACTGGAACCGTTGGTGAAAATCATGTCCTGTCCCCCTCCAGTGGCATGAGGAGATGATCACCTCTGGAGAAATCACCTTATCCCCTGTGAGCCCTGGGCCTTTTTTCCTGAAATGAGAAATAAACCCTTTCAGCAAAGCTACACTCTGTGTCTGTCTGTGTCCGTGTGTGTGTTCCAAAGGAAATTTCCCTAAATCTCGAACAGGTTTCCCCCAGAGGTGTTGTCTCATTCCTGTGTCCATCTGTGCATCCTGTCACACTGTCCCTGTCACCTCCACACATCTCTGACCCTGCTGGCACCTCCCAGGTTGGTGCTGAACTCCTCCCTCCTGCTCCCCACCCCCAGCAATGACCATGGCAGGGAGCTCAGACCAGGAGCACCCAGGCCAGGGATGGAGAAGGAGCATCTGGCAAAGGCAAGAAGAATCCCCCATTCCAGGGGGTGTGGGGTGCACAGGGGGCATCTGTGTCCCCTGCCAGCCCCAGGGCTGCAAACCAGGGAGGAGATGTCTCAGCTGCCTCAGCTGAATCGCTTCCCTCAGCCCTTGGCCCAGGAAGTCTCCGGCTGCAGCACAACCTCTGCAGGAGACTTTCCACAAGGAAGACAAAAGAAAGGAATTGTTTCTGCCCTCTCCCTCATCCCTCCCCTTGTGCTGATTTTCTTGTCATCTGTTAGCAAAACCAACAAAAAAGCATCTTCACTGAGGTGTTTCCGTGGGTCAGTTCCTAAATTGGCCTTCCAGGGCCAAAGGAAGGTTTTCTGCCAGGGCAAAAGTGAGAAATGAGGGATTCGGTCAGAGAGTTGAAAACATGACAGTTTCTAACCACTGGAAAACCAGAGGCTACAGAAACAGAGTTTGCAGTTTGAATGGTCCATTTTCCTCCCTCTTCCCACTGCTCATTTGTCCCATCCCAACTCCAGAGGAGCAGATTCTGGAAAGCAGACCAGCAGGGAGTGTTGGAGGCTTCATCCCAGAGAGAGAGGAAGAAAGAGTGAAATCACGAGAATTCAAGTGGTTTTCTCGATCATAACAACCACAAACAGCTCTGTACTCCAAGTGCAATATCCAGGTAATGAGGCACGTTGCTTGTTTTTAATGCCAAAGCGCAGCACTTTGGAAATTGTTCCTTGGACTAAAACAAACCACAGGCCAATAATTGACCCAGTTTGGTTCCTAAATCAGAAATCATGAAACTTCTCCCAAGCTGTGTTTCCCTGCAGTAAAGAAGGCAGTTTGATTGCTTTTGTCCTGAGTATCTCCTGACTTCATGACTTCAGATAGACTGCAACTGTCCCAGCATCCCTAAAACGGCCACAATGAGCAGGATCAAACCCCCAGGCCACCTTTAAATGTTCTCCATCCGCGCCTTGCAGAGCCCAGCAGCAATTACTGCTGCTGGCCCCGCTCTGGGTCAGCCTGACGGGATCGATCTGTTGTGCGAGGCTGGCTCCTGCAGGCCGGATCCTGCTTGGAGCCGCTCTGTGTCCCGCAGCTTCGGCATCTCTGTCGCTGCTCCATGGCTGTGGGGCCTGTGCCAGCAATGTACCACCAACATGCCACCAATGTGCCTCCAATGTGCCACCAGTGTGCCATCAGTGTGCCACCAGTGTGCCACCAAAGTGCCTCCAATATGCCACCAATGTGCCACCACTGTTCATGGCTGTGGTTCCTGTTTCACCACGGTTCCACCTTTTCCATTGTTACTCCACTGCTGCTCAATAGCTGCTCTGGGGATGTTCCAGCACAGTTCCTCTGCTTGTCCAACATTGCTCCACCACTGCTCCAGCACTGCTCCAGCACTGCTCATCTCCTACTGTTCCAGAGCTCTGTCTCTCCTCCTCCCCTGCTCCCCTGTTGTTCCATGGCTGCTGCTTCGGTTCGAGTGCTGCTGCCACAGCTGCAGTGTCACAGAGAGGGGAACGTTTGGGCAGCAACCACTGTGGTGTCACAGAGACCAGGACAACAGGACTGCCACAGCCGTGGTGTCACAGAGAGGGGAACACTGGGGCTGCCACAGCTGTGGTGTCACAGAGAGATGAACACTGGGGCTGCCACAGCTGTGGTGTCACAGAGAGATGAACACTGGGGCTGCCACAGCTGTGGTGTCACAGAGAGAGAACACTGGGGCTGAGCTGTGGTGTCCAGTGGTGTCACTGGGGGGCTGCCACAGCTGTGGTGTCACAGAGACCAGGACAATGGGACTGCCACAGCTGTGGTGTCACAGTGGCTTCCAGGGCTGTGGGGTCACAGAGAGGGGAATGTTGGGGCTGGCCCTGCAATGCTGTCATAGACAGGAGAACGCTGGGGGTGCCACCTCTGTGGTGTCACATAGAGGGCAACACAGGGGTTGCAATCACTTTGGTGTCATAGACAAGGGGACATTGGTATTGCCACTGCTGTCATGTCACAGAGAGGGGAACACTGAAGTTGCCACCACTGTGGTGTCACTGACAGGGGAACACTGGGGCTGCAAATGTTGAGGTGTCACAGAGAGGGGAAGGTTGGAACTGCCACTGTGGTGCTGTCATACACAGTAGAACTTTAGACAGCCACCCTTGCAGTGTCATAGAGAGGGGAACTTTGGGGCTTCCACTGCTGTGGTGTCACAGACAGGGGAACATTGGGGCTGCCACGGCTGTGGTGTCAGAGAGAGGGGAATGTTGGGGCTGCTACTTCTGTGTTTTCATAGACAGGGGAACCTTGGAGCTGCCACTGCTGTGGTGTCAGAGAGAGAGGGATGCTGGGGCTGCCACCGCTGGGGTTTCACAGAGACAGGGACCTGGGGCTTCCACAGCTGCCATGTCACAAGCAGGGAAAGTTGATGTTGTGACCACTGTGGTGTCACAGCCAGTGGAACACAGGAGCTGCCACTGCTGCAGTGTCACAGAGAGGGGAACGTTGGGGCTGCCAGTGATGTGGTGTCAGAGAGACTGGAACATTGGGGTTCCCCACCATTGCATTGTCACAGAGAGGAATCTTTGGTTTGCCACTGTGTTGGTGTCAGACAGAGGGGAATCTTTGGTTTGCCACCTCTGGTGTCACAGAGAGGGGGACTAGGGGTGACACAGCTGTGTTGTCACAGAGAGGGAAGGTCAGGACTGAAACCACTGTGGTGTCACACAGAGGATGAGGTCAGGATGCCACCACTGTGGTGTCACACAGAGGGAAGGTCATGATTGCTGCAGAGGACAACCTCTGTGGTGACACACAGGGAATGTTGGTGCTGGCTGCTCATTGACTGTGGGGTCATGCTGTGGGGGGAATTTTGGGGCTGCCATTGCTGTGGCATCACAGAGAGGAGAACATTGGAATTGCCACTGCTGTGGTCTCACAGAGAGGGGACATGGTACTGCCACACCTGTAGTGTCACAGAGTGGGGAACATTGTGGCTGCCACTGCTGTGGTGTCACAGAGAGGGGAACACTGCCAAACCTCCCTGGTGCTGTGCCCACTCCAGTGTGCTGCTCCTCTGGGGCACTGCAGGGCCTCCTGGGGACATTGTGACACTGCAGGGCCTCCTGGGGACATGGTGACACTGCAGGGGACTCTCCTGGGGACACTGTGACACTGCAGGGACTCATGGCATCACTGGGGCTCTGTGACACTCTGGGGTTCTTGTAGAATCCAGAGGCCCCTTTGGGGCCATGGGCCCTCATGGAACCAAGAGGAGACTGCCAACCTGTGGGACTCCATGGAACCATCCACTGTGATCCCTCAGGGCCTCATGGTTCCCAGGAACCATTGTGACACTGCAGGACTAAATGGCCCCAAGAGGACACTGTGACACTGTGGAGTTCATGGAACTGAGGGGATGCTATGACACTCTGGTGCCTGAAAGTGTTCAGGGGCCATTGTGACCCTGTGGCTTGTGGAAACAAGGGGACACTGCGACACTGTGGGGTCTCAGGGAATCCAGAGGCCCTTGCGACACAGCGAGGCCAGATGGAACCAAGGATCCCTTGGGATACCTCAGGGCGTTGTGGTGTCCAGGGGCCCTTGGGACATGGTGGGGCCTCATGGAGCCAAAGGGGCCCTGGTGACACGGTGGCCACTCGGAGATGTCTGCAGCCAGCCCTGTCTCCCTGCCCGTGCCAGGAGTGGCCACTCCCTGTCCGCCCTTGGGGCCGCTTTGGCTGGTGGTACAAGCAGGGCTGATTGTCTCCCAGAAGCAGCAGCTGCTCTGTGCAGCCACTGATGTTGGCCCGAGCTGAGGAATCCAGGGCCAAGGAAAGAGATGGATCACTTGTGCATGTTCCCAAGAGGTTTCAATCTCGGAGAGGGTGCAGGGACAAGTGACAAACACAGGGTTACAACAGCTTCAGTACAGGGCAGGGAACATGGGGAGGATACAAACCAGGACCAATGGCAGAAACCTGGGGAGGAGCACAGGGCAGGGCACACATTATGGCACCCAATGGGGAATAACAGGGGAGGAGAGTGCACTGAGCACACCAATGGGTATTCGAGGGATACAAGATGGACACCGAAGTTTCTAGAGAGAAAGGTGGGGTTTCTGTAATGGACAAGGGAGGAGGGCAGGGTTTCCCTGAGTGCCAGGGAAGGATCTGGAATAAGGGGAGGTCTTGGGAGATGGACAGGGGGATGGGAAGGTACATCTCCAGGGCAAACCAACATGCATGGGGGACAACTGGAACAAACTACTTTTTGCTTTTAACACCACAGTTTCCATAACAAAGGAACTTACTGCCACACCCTGGGATTCTGTGGGGCCTCCTGGAACCAAGGGCACTCAGAGACACTGGGGGCCTCCTGGTTCTCAGTCTCTTCTGACACTGGTGTCCATCTACAAAGACACAAAACTGGGCAGCCTGCGCCTGTGGATCCAGAATATTCCCATCTCCATGGGAGGACGTTCCTGCCATCTGTGCTGCTGTGTGTTCCCCATGCTCTCTGGGGGAATTGAATCCTACAAGAGACACCGACCCCTCTGGTAGCTGACACCACAGGGCCTCCTGTGGGGTGGGAGCAGAGACATCTTTTGCTCCATCCTGCTGCTCAGAGCCCATCCAACTGGGAATATTTGCAAGGATGGGGCATCCACCAGGTGTCTAGGAAACCTGTGCCAGTGTTTCACCACCACAGCATCAAAGATTTCTTCCTTATCTCCAGTCTGAACTTATTCTCTTCTGCTTTAAAACTATTTCCCCTTCCCTAGTTGAGACAGGCCCTACTAAAACATTTTTCCCCACATTTCCTGTGAGGTTCCTTGAAGTCCTGCAAGGTCTCAATGGGGTCTCCCCACGGCCTTTTCTGTTCTAGGCTGAACCACCCCAATTCCCCAGCCTGTCTCTGGCACAGAGGTGCTCCAACACTTTGGAGCATCTCAGCCTCCTCTGGAGCTGCTCCATGAAGTCTGAGCCTTTCCTGTGCTGAGGACCCCAATGTAAATTGTTTGTGCAAAAGCACCGGTCAGTCAAAGAGGGGAAATAGCTCATTGCTGAAATGCTGCTGAGAGCTGGAGGGAGAGATTCTGCACAGCTCATGCACAGCCCTGAGGGGGGCAGGGACATTCCCATGGGGTCCCTGAAGCTGCAGGGCCAATCTGCCCACACTGGGAGCCTCTGGGCTTGTCCAGCTCCTTCTGCCCGGGCTGTTGGCACGTGGTCACTGGCTGTCCAGGGCCACCCCCCTGACTGGCACTGATCTCCAAGGAGGTCTGGATCTCTCCTTGGCCATTATTCTGCAATTAGAACCCTGCGGACACTTCCTCAATTCCGTTCCAAGGTGTCCTCAGCAACCCAATTACATCACAGCTCTTGTCCATCTGGTCAAGGATCCCCCCACAGGGACCCTCTGGTCTCTCAGCTCTGGGGCATTCCACAAAAAAAAAATCTTCCTGGGCCCTGCAGCTCCTTGGGCAAGTTCCAGAGCAAACAGTCAAGGCAGTGGCCTGAAATGTTTTTTCCCAGCTGGGCCGTAACACACCTCTGATGGATCCACATTGTCCCTGGGGAAAGAGATGTGCAGAACCCTTCACTAATGCCCTGGAATGTCATACAGGAATCACAGCCTTGGACAGCTCTCAGGAACCACTTCACAATATAGTATTATAAAGTAATAAATTAGCCTTCTGAGAATATGGAGTCAAATGCACCATTCCTGCCTTTGTTGGGCATCCCTGCAAATACAATATAACACCCCCAAAATTCTTGATTTACTAAAAAGAATTTAAATGCCAAAAACAATCTTCATATGTCAAAAGTATGTTGAAATTATTTATTGGTCTTGAAATTTGGTTCCCTGGCGGGATGGGGCTGCTGGGTCTACCTGTCTACGGGGCACTGTGGGGCTGTGGGGTTTCCTGGGTGAGGGGCCCTACATGGTCACCTGTAATGCCTGGCCACAATGGGGTAGAGCCACCGTGGTGTCCTGGAGAAGGGTGGGTGGTTTTACCTGGCTCTGGGGTTGTTCTTGGCCGCTGGGTTCAATGGCTCCAGCAGGACTTGGGTGAATTTCGGGGTGGGCCAGGTGGATCAGTTGTCCCTGGGCATCCTGAGAGCTCACCAGGGCTCAGTCGTGTTCCCTGACTCCAGTTCCAATACTGAAGGAACCACTGGTGCCAGCACCACCCCAGGGAAGCCTCACAGCAGAACTGGCACAGGGCATTGCCCTGGCAGAGGGGCAGGGAAAATGTCTTGGCCATGAGCAGCAGAATGGTGAGAAAGCCCCTGGTGCACGAGTTCCCCACCCCACCAGGCTGAAGGCAGATTTGGGTTGCATTCCTGCTGTCCTGGCAGTGAAATTCTGAGCAGAGGGCACAGAGGTGTCTTCTCCACGGGGCTCCCAGGTGACACTGAGATGCTGTGGGGGAGCTGAGCCCTGCCTGAGGGCAGACTCAGCCCAGCAGGAGCCCCAGGCTGACACCGCGCTGGAGTCCACAGCTGGCTCAGGGGCGACGCGGTGCCATGAGTGGGGAACAGCTTCCTGTGAAACAGGGAGAGTTGAACCTTGGAGCCACCTGGGGGTTCAGTGTGCTATGGTTCAGGTAGAAACCGTAAACCCATTGGAGGCCCCTGGGGGTACTGGGGTCACAGGACAGGGCTGGGCTTACAGGGCAGGGCAAGGCTGGACCTGCCCCCTCCTCCCCCACACATGAAATGTTTAGAGCCAGCAATCTCCTCCAGTCTGTCACAACAGGCAGTTTTGGAGGTGAAATCCCAATTGTGACCATGGGCACCTGGCTGAGAAGGACAGTTCTTTTCCATAGGAAGGAAAGCACAGAGCTCCAAGGTTTGGAAGGCAAGTGAGAGCCTCAGTAGGTCAAGGCCAGCAAGACTTGTCAGTAATAGCAGATTTTGGATCTAGGAAATTTTGGAGGTGGAAAATCTCTGACCATGGGCACCTGGAGAAGCAGGACAGTTCATTCCCATGGGAAGGAGAGCATGGAGCCTCCACAGTGTTTTGGAGACAGATGAGAGGTGACCATTGTGAAACTACTGCCAGCCAGACTTGTCCTGGCAATATTCCTATGGGAAGAATCCCTGGATATAAGGAAATTTGGAGGTGAAATCCCAATTCTGGCCATGGGTGCCTGGAGCAGAAGGAACAGTTCTTTTCCATTGGGAAGGAAAGCACAGAGCCCCAGTGTTTCAGCAGCAGATGAGAAGTGACCCTCAACATGCAAAGGTCACTTGGAGCAGTCAGGCAGTCCATGGGAGGCCAAACCAGCCAGAGCTGTTCTGTGTTCCCTTGGTTTTATGGGGCTCCATAGTGTCACAATGGTGCCTTGATTCCATGGGTTCCAACAGTGTCCCAATGGCCCCTTGATTACAAGAAGACCTGCAGTGTCACACTGGCCCCAGGGTTCAATGGGGTCCCACAATGTCACAGTGACCCCTAGGTGTCATAAGGCCCCGCAGTGTCACAATGGTCCCAAGGATTCCATGAGCCCTTGCAGTGTCACAATGGTCCCAAGGATTCCATGAGCCCTTGCAGTGTCACAATGGTCTCCATGGTTCCCCAGGCCCCACAATGTCACGTGACTCCTCTGTTCCATGAGCCCTGCAATGTCACAATGGACCTTTGGACCCTGGGGTTTGCTGTGTCACAATGGTCTCCTCTGGCTCCACAGTGTCACAATGGACCATTGATGACAGGAGGCCACTCTGTGTCACCCTGGAGCTTTGGTTCCATGCAGCCCTGCAGTGTCACAATGGTCTCCTTTGGTTCCCCAGTGTCACAGTGGGCCCACTGACAAGGCCCTGCAGTGTCACAATGGACCTTTGGTTCCTCCCAGTGTCACAAAGGGTCTCAATGGTTCCCAGGGTCACAATGGAGGCCTCACAGTGTCTCAATGCTTTGCTTTTGCTTCCATGGGGCCTCATAGTGTCACAATGGTCTCCATGTTTCCATGAGTCCCCTGAGTGTCACAATGGTCTCCATGATTCCATGGGGCCCCTCAGTGTCACAATGGACCTTTGGTCTCCAATGGCCCCTTGGTGTTGGTGTCCATCCATGGTTCCATGAGGCCCTGTGATGTCACAATGGACCCTTGGTTGGATGGGGCCACTCAGTGTCACACTGATCCCTACATTCCATGGACCCACACGGTGTCAGTACAGTCCCTTGGTTCCATGAGGCCCAGCAATGTCACAGTGGTCTCCATGATTCCATGAGGCCCCACAGTGTCACACTGGTCCCTTGGTCTCACAGGGCCCCACAGTGTCACAATGGTCCCTTGGTCTCACAGGGCCCCACAGTGTCACAATGGTCCCTTGGTTCCATGGGCCCTGTGCTGCTGCATTCCCCCCTCCCCTTCTCAGGCCGCCCTGCCAGCTGAGAAATGCTCCTTGGGCCTCGGCCTTGGCCAACAGCCCCTGGGCTCAGCTCCTCTGCAGCTCATCACAAACACTGTCTGCTCCAGGCACTGCTGCTGCCCAACCAGCTCCTGGTTCCTTTAGCAGCAGCCCTGGGAACTGGTTTTGTTCCCTCAGTGGCACAACATCCCTGTTCTCACCCTGCCAAAGAAAGCTGTTGATGCCAAGTGTGGCCAGGATGAACCATTGCTGGGACTGAAGCCCCTCTCTTGGGGCCCTGCAAACAGTGCTCCAAAAGGAGCCCTTGGAGCTCTCCTGGGCCAGCGACTCCCTCTGAGTGGGGCCTCTCCCAGCCAGGAACTCTCCCGTTTGCTGCACTCGGGGATCCTGAACAACGACAGAGCCTGGGCCGATCCCCCCACTCCTCCAGGCTCAGCCCTTTGCCTGCTGGGGAGATGCCAAAGGATCCACAGGGAGCATTCCCTGCCCTCAGGGGAATTTCTCACAGGTGCCTTGCACTGACTCTTTGTGTCTGTGTGCACACAGGAGTGCCTGTGCTGGGGAAATGTGGCAGAAATGCTGCTCTCTGAGGGGTTTGAGTGCCTTGGATAGCTGAGTCAGTCAGGCCTGTAGGGAAGGTTAAATCACAAGGTCTAAGTGAAGTTAAATGCTGCTAAGAGTTGTTCTTTTGCTAAGTTGTTACCTTTAATATAAATTATAAGCGGAGTTAAATATTGTAAAGTGTTATTCCTCTGTTAAATTGCAAAGTCATAGGTTTAAGTTAGGTTAAATGCTGTTACGCTCTGCTCTTTTGCTAAATTGTGAAGTTGAAGGTATCAGTTAAGGTTAAGGTATAAGTTAAGTCCTGTTGAGTTTGAGCTCTGTTAAGCTTTTTAGGCCATATTCCTTTTATCCTTGCCCTCACTGTCCTCACTGTCACACACACACACACACACACACACACACACAGAGGGACAGTTCACGGACAGTTAATTTCTGGTTTGATTGCCTGGATTCTGTTTGGTTTTGTTGTTGCTTTGTTTCCCTGGTGTGCCTGAAGTGTCCAGTCAGGAGCAGAGTGACTCTTGCCAAGGAACTTTGTGCTGCTGTCCCTTAATATTCAATCTGGTTTTTTGCTGATCCCTTGCTGGGGATTTTTTCAGCGCTCTCAAGGCCTCGTTGGTACCAGGGTGAAGGAGGCCTGGCCCAGGCTCTGGCCCTGGGGGACACGGGGACGCTGCCGGGGGGTCCCTGTCCCCCTGTCCCACCCCCAGGGCCCCGGCCCCCATCCCCATGTCAGGCTCTGGGGTCGATCTCGTGGAACATCCTCTGGGGAGGCTGTGGGGCCGGGGGGGGGGGACCCAGGGGGACAGGGGACCCTGCTGTGCATGAGCAGGGTTGGACTGCTCTGGGGGGAACTGTGAGGGGGCTGGGGCAGAGTGACCTCCCCAGTGACCTCACACAGCCCCTGTGATGTCACACAGCCCCTGTGATCCTGTGATGTCACACTGCCCCTGTGATGTCACACAGCCCCTGTGATGTCACACTGCCCCTGTGATGTCACACTGCCCCTGTGATGTCACACAGCCCCATGATGTCACACTGCCCCTGTGATGTCACACTGCCCCCTGTGATGTCACACAGCCCCTGTGATGTCACACAGCCCCTGTGATGTCACACAGCCATCTCTGTGATGTCACACAGCCCCTGTGATGTCACACTGCTCTGTGATGTCACACTGCCCAAAATGATGACACAGAGCCAACTCTATGTCACCTTGTGATGTCATACAGCATTGCTGTGACATCACAGAAGACTGATGTCACAAAGTCACCCTGTGATGTCACAATCTGTTCTGAGATGTCACAGCCTGCTCCATGATGTTCCACAGCCACCAGGTGATGTCACAACCCACTCTCTGATGCCACAGAGCCACCCTCTATGATGGCAGACTCTGCTCTATGGCCTCATATCCTGCTCTGTGATGTCACAGCCAGCTCTGTGATGTCACAACCCACTCAGTGATGTCACAGAACCCTCTCAAGAACCCTCAAGAACTCAGTTCTATTGAGACACTGAAGTTTCTTGTACTTGGAAGAGATCCCTGTCGGGGACACGACTGAGAAAGTGTCCCCAGGCCCCAGGCAGAGCAGAGAACTGCAGGCACTGATGACAGCTGGGGACAAAGAGAAGCCAAGTCTTGGTGCCCTGGGGCACAGCAGGGTCTGTGCCACCAAGGGCTGGGAGGAGACACCTTGTCCTGAGGCCCTGGGGCCTCCTGGCACAGCCCCAGCCAGGCTGGGCACTGTCAGCCCCTTGTCCTGCCCTCAGCATCCCCCCCTAGCCCACATCCCAGTGGCCTCAAGGATCTGCTGGAAGGAGTCCCTGGGGAGCCTTGCTCAGCAATGGCCCTGGGGCTCCTTGAATGCTCCCTGCAGGGACTGCAGGTTTTTCAAAGGACTTTGGGTTTGGCTTTTGCCTTGGAGTCTCTGAGAGGTTTGTGCAATCATGGCCTCCAATTATCTGCTGTAATTAGTCCCTGGAGAGGCTTTGTCAGTAACAACACTCAGTGTGGCTCATTAATGCTTCAAGGTACTTCAGTTATTTTAAGGTTCTTGGTGTTTCCTTGATACAAACTCTGTGAGAGTTTTGCAATCATGGCCCCAATTATCTGCTTTTAATGAGTCCCTTGAGAGCTTTGTACTGACACCAGTGGGG
>JALJVW010000179.1:91721-160641 GCA_024865655.1 Emberiza elegans
CACTGTCGGTTTACCTGAGTAGTGGCATATAAATTTTAAACAATTTTTCAATCAGATGTAGGTTCTAGAAAGCTTGTGGAAATTACTACCAAAATCAACATCATTTCAATGTAATTCTGTATCACCGGCAGCCTTGGTCCATGGACACCAGCTCAGGCCTGCAGCCAGAGCCCATGCCATAACAGCCATTGGCAGTCCCATCCTATGGGTCATGGGATCCCAGAACCACAGAATGGCTGAGCTGGGATGGACCCATCAGGTTCCTCGAGTCCAACTGCTGGCCCTGCAGGACACCCCAACAATGCCAGCCTGGGCCTGGCAGTGCTGTCCAAATGCTGCTGGAGCTCAGAGAGGCCCTGGAGCTGGGACCCTTCCTGGAGGCCTGGAGTTGTGCTTAAAGTCCTTCCCGCACTCAGGGCAGCGGAAGGGCCTCTCCTTGGTGTGAATCTACTGGTGCTGGAGAAGATCGAGCTGGTCCGAAACCTCTTCCGACACTCAGGACACTCATAGGGCCTCTCCCCAGTGTGGATCATTTTGTGGACGATCAGTTGGGACCTCCGACTGAAGGTCATCCCACATTCCCCACACTTGTATGGCCTTTCCCCAGTGTGGATCCTCTGGTGGTGGTTCAAGTGGGACTTCTGCCTGAAGCTCTTCCCACATTCCCCACACTCATGAGGCCGTTCCATGGTGTGGGTCCTCTGGTGAGAGATCAGGTTGGAGCTCTGGCTAAAGCTCATCCCACATTCCCCACACTCGTAGGGCTTCTCCCCTGTGTGGATGCACCAGTTCCTGACGAGTTTGGAGTTCTTCTTGAATCCCTTCCCACAGTCAGGGCAGAGGAAGGGCCTCTCATCCGTGTGAATCCACTGGTGCAGGAGGAGATTGGAGCTGCTCTGAAACCTCTTCTGACACTCGGGACACTGTGCCTCCCCAGTGTGGATGCGCCCGGGGGGTGAGTTCTGGGAGTTTTTTTTGAAGCCCCTCCCACAGTCAGGGCAGAGTTCCTGAGCCTCTCCCCAAACCTGGGGACACTTGGGACACTCGTAGGGCCTCTCCCCAGTGTGGATGCGTTGGTGGGTGATGAGTTCTGAGCTGCAGCTGCAGCCCTTCCCACACTCCCCACACCTGTAGGCCCATTCCCCAGTGTGGATCATCTGGTGGCTGATCAGGGTGCTGCTCTGCCTGAAGCCCTTCCCACACTCCAAGCACTTGTGGGGCTTCTCCCCATCATGAAGCTGCTCCTGGGCCACCAGCTCTGAGATCTGGTTGAAGCTCTGTCCACTTTCTTGGCCCAGGGTGGGTCTTTCCTCCTCAGAGCACCCTGGGCTCAGTATGGAGCCCCTCACCCTGTGGGATCTCTTGGACTTTTCCTCCCCGTTGGATTCTTGCACCATGGAGCTGCTCAAAACAGCCTCTTCCAAGAGGTTCTGCTGTGGGGATTTGCCCTCCCTCGTCTCCATTCTCAGCTCCTTCCCTGGGGGAGGAAGAACAAGGAGAGGATGGGATTTGCCTTCGTGCCAGAGGGAAGGGGGAAGGAGATCCCGCTGGGGAACCCGGCCCGGGCAAAAGCAGAGGTGAACTGGGAAAACTGGTGGCTGCACATCCAAATTGGGCCTTGCTGGGGACCCTGGCTGGGGACTTCCAGCCCTTGGTGCTCCTCTCAGGAGATCCAGGGGGCGGGACCACAGAGAGGGCTGGGGGAACCCAGGAGTGGCATCACTGGGATGGACTGGGCTGTACTGGGATCATACTGGGATCACACTGGGAGTGAGTGGGATCATGCTGAGGATGACCAGCAGCAGCTGTGAGCAACTGGGGTCATGCTAGGAGGAACTGGGGGTCACTGGGTGCATGCTGAGTGTGATTGGAAGCAACTGGGCTCATACTGGGATGAACTGGGATCATGCTGAAGGTGACTGGGATCATACTGGCAGTGACTGTGACTACACTGAGGCTGACTGGGAGTGGTTGTGAACAAATGGGATCAGGAGGGAAGGAACTAGGAGTGACTGGGAATATGCTGGAAGGAACTGGGGTACACTGGGAGAGACTGGGAGTGACTGGAACAAAAGTGAGGGTGAAAGGGAGCAACTGGAACCATGTGGGGCACAACTGGTTCATACTGGCAGGGACTGGGAGCACACTGGGGTCATCTCTGGATCATAGTGGGAGGGACTGGACTAATACTGGGAGTGTCTGAGAGTGACTGGGAACCCACCATGCACATCATCCCCCATACTGGGGGTGACTGGGAGCAACTGGGAGCATGCTGGGAGCAAATGGCATCATACTGGGAGTGACTGGGTTGATCTAGCTGGAGGCAACTGGGACCATACTGGAAGTGATTAGAAGTAACTGGGATTATACTGGGACCATACCGGGATCATACTGGGAGTGCTGGCATGTGACAAGGATCATACTGGAAGTTATTTGGCTCATATTGGTGTTGAAAGGGAGCAACTGGGATCACACTTTGTACTCCTGGGAGCAACTGAGAGAAACCGGGATTGTGCTGCAAGCAAACTGGAGGAACTGAAAATGACTGGATGCATGATGGAGGCAACTGGGATATACTGGGCATGACTGGGATCATACTGGGATAACAAGCACATTCCTGGGATCATTAGGAGTTTCTAGGAATGACCACAGACATGCTGAGGGCAACTGGGATATACTGGGAGTGTCTGTAATCATACTGGTGATCACTGGGAACACAACAATGAGGGACAATGCTGGGACCATGGGGGGGCAACTGGGAGTGACTTTGTCTGACACACACTGGGGCAACTGGGCATGACTGGGACCATGCTGGGAGGGACTGGGATCATATGGGGAGTGACAAGGATGACAGAAGGGACAACTGGGTTCAACTGGGATCAGACTGGAGGAACAGGGAGCAACTGGAACTATGCTGAGGGTAACTGGGATTATACTGGGTCATACTTGGAGCAACTGGGACTGCACTGAGGGTGACTGGGAGTGGCTGTGAGCATCTGGGATCAGGCTGGAAGTAACTGAGGACAACAGGGAGTGACTGGGAACATGCTGGGAGCAACTGGGATGCACTGGGAGAGACTGAAACCACAGTGGGTGTAAATGGGAGCAATTGGGACCACACTGGATGATAATGGAGGCTGTGTCCATGCTGGGGTCATACTGGAACTGACTGGGATCATACTGGGAGTGACTGGGAAAAGTATTGAGAATGACTGAGAATGACTGAGATCCTACTGGTACCAGACTGGCAGTGATTGGAAAGGTGCTGGCTCTGACTGAAACCATGCTGGAGGTACTGGGAGCAACTGGGCCCACACTGGGAGTGACAGGGAGTCACTCTGGGCATGACTGGAATCATACTGGGAGGATCTGGAAGGGACTGGGGTCATACTGGGGGTGGTTGTAATCATACTGGTGGAGACTGGGTGCAACTGGGATCCTCCTGGGAGCCACTGGGATTACAGCAGATGTGAATGGATCCTGGCTGGGGGTTACTGGGAGCTACTGGGCCCATGTTGGGAGGAAAACACGGACACAGTGGGAGCAACTGGGATCAGCTGGAAGGTACTGGGACCATGCTGAGGGGATTGAGATGACAACTGGGACAACTGGAATCATACTGGGAGCAACTGGGACCACACTTTGGGCAACTGCCAGAAACTGGGATCATGCTGGGGGCAACTGGGAATAACTGGGAAAAACTGGGATCATTCTGAGGTCACCAGAACCTTCCTGGGCACACTGGGATGTACTGGAAGTGTTTGTAACCATACTGGGGGGACTGGAACCACACTGGGAATAGCTGGGATCATGCTGGGGGCAACTAGGAGTAAGTGGGACCATGCTGAGAGGGACCGGAACTATTCTAGGGACAACTGGGATCATACTGGGAGGAACTGGGAACAACTGGAACTATTCTGGGAGCAACTGGGATCATAGTGGGATCACGGTGGAGGAGTTGGATCCATGCTGGGTGAGTCTGGGATCACACTGAGAGTGGCTGGAATCACACTGGGATTGACTGGGAGTAGCTGTGACCAACTGGAATCAGCCTGAAAGCAACTGGGAGAAAATGGGAGTGAGTGGGAGCATGCTGGGGGTGACTGGGATATACTGGGAGAGACTGGCAGTCACAGGGATCATACTGAAAGTTACTGGGGTCATGCTGGCATTGACAGGGAGCAACTGGGATCACACTGGGGGTCACTGGCATCATACTGGGAGTGAATGGGATTATACTGGGATTATAGTGGGTGTCAATGGACCCTGACTGGGGGTTACTGGGAGCTACCTGGCCCAGGCTGAGAGCTCCCTGAACACACACTGGTAGGAACTGGGAGGAACTGGGAGGAACTGGGAATGACAGGATGCATGCAGGTGACAACTGGGATGTCCTGGCAGTGACTGGGATAAAACTGGGGGCAGCTGAACCACGCTGAGGTAACTGGGAGTGCCTGGCAATGACTACGAGAATGTTCAGGGCAACTGGGATATACTGGGAGTGCCTGAGACCATGCAGGTCGTGACTGGGACCATACTGGGAGCCACTGGGAATGTGCTGGGGGGAGCTGGGACCATGCCGGGGGCAACTGGGGGCAAGTGTGAGTGACTGGGGCCCTACTGGGAGAGAGTGGCATCATACTGGGAATTACTGGGGCTATGTTTGGGGTAACTGGGAGAACTAGGAACACACTGGATCAAAGTGGGAGCATCTGGGACCAGCTGGAACTGTGCTGGGGGCGAATTGCATCATAATAAAGAATGACTGGAAGCAACTTGGATCATCCTGAGAGCAGCTCCTGGGTGACAGAGTTCTACTGGGATCATCCTGGGATCACAGTGGATGACACTGGGAGTGAGGAGGAGCAGCGGGTGATGGCTCCAGCGCTGGGGCTGGGGGGCTCCTGGGGGCCAGGGGGAGTGGGACCCCGGCCCCGGGACCCTGAACCACCCCCTGCCTGGCACCGGGACCCCTGCTCCCAGTTATCCTGCACAGGGACCCCCCTGAATCCCCCATTCCCGGACATCAGGGCTCCCTGCTCCCCTTTCCCGGCCATCCCATGGCTCCCAACCTCCAGACTTGGCAAAATCTGACTGGGGGACAACCTGGAATGTCCCCCCATCCTGCCTTTCCCAGCCCCCAGCCCCAGGCTTTCTGCAAACCAGGGAAAAGAAACTCCCCCTTCCCGAACATCCTGGGTGTCCCCACCCTGGTACCCCCCTTTGGGAAACCCTGGACTCCCTTTTCCTGGGCTCAAGGATCCCCCTGAACTCCCTTCTACCTCTCCACGTCCCTGCCCCCCCCCCCCATTTCCCCCAGACCCTGAGACCCCCTGCTGGCCCCCATTCCTGAGAACCCAGATGCCCTTTTTTACCCCTTTGCCCAGCACTGAGACCCCCCCCTGCACCCCTTATCCGGCACCAACTCAACTCAACCTTTTGAAAGCCCCTGCCTCTCCCAGCCCCAGCCCCACCCTTTTCCCCAGCCTGGGACCAGAAGTGCAACTGACTGAAAACAAATGTGAAAGAAAGAAATAATTTTCCACCTTTTATTTACTATTGAAATACAATTTCCTCCCTTTCGCACAAACCTCCTCCCAATGTCATTCAGCAGGGGTGTCAGAAAGTCCTTAATTCTGGCTGGATGCTCCAGGCTGCAGCCAACAGGAAACAGGGAATAGGGATTTTCCTGCTCCTGGGGAGTTTGACATCCTCAGCTGAGGAGAGGAGGAGGCACCAGAAGAAAAGGGCAGCTGGGCTTCATCCTCCCACATGAATTAGGGTGGGGGGAATCTCTTATCCTGTCTGCAGCTGCTTCCACAGGGATGTGAGGGCTGATCCCAGAGCCCCAAGGGTCACAGTCAGGGCTGCCCTCAGGGAATGCTCACCTGGTATTGAGGGGCAGCGTGGGAGCACCTGGATCTTGGAGCACCCAGCTGCCCCCCATGTTTGGAGGTGCCTGAGGAGGACTGGGATGATGCCAGGGACATCCTGCAGTGACATCCCCCCTGTCCTGCTCTGGGTGAGCTCAGTCCCAAACCTGACCCTGATCCTGGTCTCAATCTCACTCCACGTTCAGACACACTCACAGTTCTGTATTTAATCCCATCCCAGTGCCAGACTCGTCTAGCCCCAGACCCAATCCCAACCCCAGACCTAAAGCCAATCCCATGTCTAGCCTTAAACCCAATCCCAGCTCTAATCCAAATCTCAGCCCCAACTCCAAGCCCAGCCCCAATTCCAGCCCCTTCCTAAACCCTCAGCCCCAAACCAAATCCCAGGTTCAGCCCTTCTGGGGTTTGGGGTGTCTCTGTCCCTCTGAGCCCGATGATGTTTGGGTGGGGTCACAGCAGGGCTGAGAGGGACAGAGACCCCCCCGGCCTCCCCAGGGGTGAGAAGGTCGGAGAGCCCCCCCAGCCCCAGCACCCCAGCGGTGAGAGGGACACAGAGCCCCTGGTCCCCAGCCCTGCACAGGCATTGCCTGAGGCCAGAGGGATGGAGACCCCCATTAGAGCATCCCCAGGGTGAGGGGACAGAGACCCCCCGAGCATCCCCTGGGCTGAGAGGGACAGAGACTGCCCCGAGCACCCCCTGGCACAGGGGTGAGAGGGAGGGAGAACCCCCAGGCATTCCCTGGGGTGAGAATGATGGAGACCCCTGGGAATGGCCTGGGGTGACAGGGACAGGGAAAACAGGGCCCTGGGGAATGGCCATGGGGTGACAGGGACAGGGACAACCTCCCAGCCCCCCAGTCCAAGCATCCCCCAGGGTGAGAGACACAGAGACCCCTTGAGCATCCCCTGGGCACTGGACAAAATAAACTTGGCAGAAATCAAACTTAATCCTATGTACAATACTTTGATGAATATTTGCTTTTCCCACAAGTCACGTGTGATGAAAACACAAAAACATCCCAAACATGAATAAACTGACAATAGAAGCAATTCTGTGGCAGTTCCATGTTTCATCAGTCCCTGCACAGCTCCAGCTCAGCTGCTGACAGGTTCTGATAAAAGAAAAATGGAAATTTGGCCCAATGCAGGTTATTAAAAGGAAAGGAAAGCTCTCTGTAGCTGTCACAAAGGTGACAGGTACAAGCAGAATAATGATTCTCACAATTGGCAAAGAACTCAAGCCTGGGAATTCAGGAGTTATTTGGGAATTTAGCTACTTGAGCTGGGCTTCTTGTAGGACTTGTGTTCCCCACCTTGGGGTGAATGAACCTTGTCAGTCTCACTGGTAACATCTGCTCCCTTTCCGCCAGTGATTTTAACAAACTTTTCAAGGAAGAACAACAAAATATTTTCTGTACACTGGCCACCCATAACGGCCATTTTCCTCATCAGTTCTCCCATAAGTCACTCAGAGGAAGCTGTGTGCAAGTTTCCAAGAGTTCCACAAGAGAGAACTCCAACCTCCTCGGAGGAGGGAACCATGCTGTTGTCAAAGGCACTTGGGGTCAGAGAACAGTGCCTAAACTCACTGTGCCAAAGAATGTCAGTCTTGTTAGTCTGGTTAAGAAATTTGTTAGAGAGATGCCTCTGCCCCAATTAAGGTGCTAATGAGGTGTTCACCCCCCGAGCAGGGATTACCCCACTGTTTCAGGTTGCAATGCAAGATGTAACCAATGCATGTTTTCAATCCCCATCTTCATCAACTGCTATCAACAGGTGGGGCAGTGTTCCTTATCTCTTCCATGACTCACCCCTGATAACGCCTTCTAGGGGAGATATCTTCTGTGAAAGGGCCATTGAGTGTCACTTAAGGACTGATAAAATTCCATCATCCCATTGTGGGATGCTCCACCCAGGGGGAGGAACCAAACATTCCTACCTGGATATAAGCTGAGGCTTGCCACACCAGGAGCAGCTTGCCTACTGGATTCCCAGAGGACAAGAGCTCCAGAACCACCACTGGACCATCTGAGGAAGACCAGACCCTACTACAGGATCACTGCTTTGACAGAATCACGTTCATCTCTCCAACAGGACTGCAGCCACCATTTAATGGGACTGCTGCCACCACCCTGACAACAGGGTGTCAGGTTATATCCTGACTCTGTCAGTTTAAGGCAGTGTTTCTGTATCATTGCCTTGATCTAAATTTTCTTATTAAATTGTAATTCTGGCTTAGACTCTCCCCCAGGTTTGCCTTAAAACCAGTACAAAAGACAATGTACTCACCCATTATTTTCTCCCCAAACCAGGATTTCCCATTGCCAAATATTGATTGGATGGAGGAGGAGGCTGCGAGGAAGAGGAAGGATCCCTGGGATAACCAGTCAGGTGAGGAGGAAGTCAGTTTGCCTTTCCCCCTCTCTCCTGCTCCATCTCCCAGCCCAGCAAGGCCCCCGGCTGCAGGACAACCCTGCTGCCAACCTCGTCCCGACAGGGATGCACTGGGGGGATCTCCTTCCCCTTCCCTCTGGCACAGAGGCAAATCCCATCCTCTCCTTGTCCTTCCTCCCCCTGAGAAGGAGCTGAGGATGGAGACCATGGAGGACAAATCTCCATGGCAGAACCTCATGGAAGAGGCTGTTTTGAGTGACTCCACAGTGCAGAATTCCAATGGGGAGGAAAATCCTCAGAGATCCCCCATGAGGATGGGCTGCAAACCCAGCCCAGGGGGCTCTGAGGAGGAAAGACCCAACCTGAGCCAGGAAGGTGGACAGAGCTTCCGACAGAGCTCAGAGCTGGTGGTCCATGAGCAGCTTCATGATGGGGAGAAGCCCTACAAGTGCTTGGAGTGTGGGAAGAGCTTCAGGCAGAGCAGCACCCTGATCAGCCACCAGATGATCCACACACAGGGAATGGGCCTGAGGTGGGAAGGGCTTCAGCTGCAGCTCCCTGCCCTCATCCCAAGATCCACACTGGGAAGAGGCCCTCCCCAGAAAATGTCAGAAGAGGTTTCGGACCAGCCCAATCTCCTCCAGCACCAGCGATGCACACTGGGGGAGAGGCCCTTCCACTGTCCTGACTGTGGGAAGGGCTTCAAGCAAAGTCCAACCTCATCACCCACCAACGCATCCACACTGGGGTGAGGCCCTATGAGTGTCCCCAGTGTCAGAAGGGTTTCAGACCAGCTCCAATCTCCTCCTGCACCAGCAGATCACACACTGGGGAGAGGCCCTTCCTCTGCCCTGACTGTGGGAAGGGCTTCAAGCACAACTCTTTCCTCATCACCCACCAGCATCTGCATCCACACAAGGAGAGGCCCTACGAGTGTCCCCAGTGTGGGAAGAGCTTCACCAGGAGCTCTCACTTGACCAGACACCAATGGAGGCACCAGTAAGGGAAGCCCTGCCAATGCCCCAAGTGCAGGAGGATTTTCATGTTCACTGCTCCGTCTTCATCCCCCATGGAGGATCCACATTGGGAAGAGCCCTGGTGATCCATGTTCTCCATGATCCATGCTGGGAAGACACCTGTACCTTTTCCTGCCCCTGCCAGTGACATGATGTGGCATTGAAGAACATGAGGGTCTGGCCATGGCCCTGTCATTACATTCACTCCCACGTCAGAACATTGTCAGGGGCAGGAAAGGGACTCTCTCTTTCTCCCCGAGGAGAAGGGTGTCCTTTCCAGGCAGGGGGAAATTGTGGCCAGGGAGAGCCAGTTGTTGATGTTGTACTTTTCTCTGTAAATTGTTTTTCTTATCCCTTCTGTTATTAGTATTGTTTCTGTTCTGTTTGTTCCTTATCTCATTGCTGTTCCCAGTAAATTGTTCTTATCCCAGCCTGGGATCTTTGCCTTTTGTGCTTTCCAAAGGGAGGCAGGAGGGCAGCGAGGGCAGCAGTTTTTTAGTGGGAGCAGGAAATTGGGGAATCCCATTCCTGAAGCCCAGCCCATGGAAACCGAGCATCCCAGCTGGTCCCAGCCCTGGTGGCCATGGCAACAGCCTTGGGAGCGGGTCCCTGGCTGGGGCTGTGGGAACCTCTTCCCTCTGGTGCCCAGGGACAGGAGTGGAGGGAACGGCTGCAGCTGAGTCAGGGCAGGCTCAGGTTGGATGTCAGGAAAAGGTTTTTGCCCAGAGGCTGCTGGGGCCCTGCCCAGGCTCCCCAGGGAAGGGTCCCAGCTCCAGGGCTCTCTGAGCTCCAGCAGCGTTTGGACAGCACTGCCAGGCCCAGGCTGGCATTGTTGGGGTGTCCTGTGCAGGGCCAGCAGTTGGACTCGAGGATCCTGATGGGTCCCTCCCAGCTCAGCCAATTCTGTGGTTCTGGGATCCCATGAGCCTGGGGATGGGACTGCCAATGGTTGCCATGGCAACAGGCTCTGGCTGCAGGCCTGAGCTGGTGTCCATGGCAACCACCCCTGGCATGGGGTCTCCATGGAGCTGCCAAGGGACTGACCATAGCAACAGGGGGCTGGTGAAGGTTGCCATGGAAAGTGACCATAGCAACAGGGGTTGCCTGCTAAGGATCAGATTTGTCACAGGACCTCAGAGGGGTTCCATGGGGACTTTCCAAGAGTCTCCAGGCTGTTCCAGAGCTGGAATGTCAGAGGCAGAGACAGGGGCTCCATGGAGACCTCCCAGGGCTTTCTGGGGATGGTAAAGAGCCCTGTGGTCAGAGGCAGTCACAGCCATTCCATGGTGACATCCCAGGGGATCTTAGGCTGCAAAGGCACTGATCTGTCACAGGCACTCATGGGGGCTCCACGGTGACATCCCAGGAGTCCCCAGGCTGCCAAAGAGCCGGGATGTCCCAGACATTCACAGGAGTTCATGTCATGGGCACAGTGGTAGCTTCAGGCAAAATTTTTTACAGAAGCTCTTCTTGGGTCACAAGGTGCAGAAAGGATCCCCAGTTGCCCCCACAAATCCCCAAATGCCACCATTGAATCAGAGATGACACAGACTCAGATCAGAAGGCTAAGGGCTAAAAGCCATCTGTTTTTTCAAGCCTCTTCTTTTATACCTTGGTTTGCTACAGGTGGATGTCATTGGTCATTTAATCAACACATTTCCCATGATTGGCTAATTAAGACAACACCCTTCAGTAAACAACTTTATGGAAAAACCCAACTTTTTACAAATATTATCAGGGCACCAGTTTTATGTTGGTTCCTTCTGGGGGCTCCCTGGATGGGGGAAACTCTCCAATAGTGCTCTGTGCCAGGTAAAAGAAGATGCATGGGACTTCTTCATTCTTCAGCTTCTTGTTTATTGTTATCTAAAGTTTTGCGTGCTGTGCACACCAGGCTCAGCGTGCTGGAGAAGCACCACAAAATGGCTCTAAAATGTACAGTTTCAAGGTCTTTTAAAGTTGTCTCTCCAATTAACTCTTAAAACATACACTATTTCTACTTATCTGCCAATAGCTCATCCCTTGACTTTCCACATAACTTCTGCACTGTGCTTTCCTTGACCAATCACCCTGTGCCACCAACACTGCAGAAAATGGAGTAGATGAAGAAGAAGACAGGGACTACACCCCAATTCCTCCATCTTGCTTCCTATCTACACGACACTAAAAAATCCCAAAACCTAAATTTCTCACCCAAGTGACATAGTACACTACTCTTGTCCAGGTTTAGGGCAAATTTGGGAGAGAATCCCCCAAAGGAGCTCCGGTAGTACAGCAGATCCAATCAGCCCCTCCCCCCAACTGGTCCAGGAGAAAATAACTCTTTGGAGAAAGGTGGAAAAAAACTGTTTATCAAACAGTAAAATCTACACAATATCAAAGAGTAAGATCTCTTGCCATTCCAAAAGAGATGACAAACTGAGAAAGTCCCTTCCCCGGGGTGCAGCTCAGCTCACTCAGTCTCTGATCAGTCCCTCCGGTGCTGGGAATGTCGCAGGCCAGGCCCAGCCCGGTGGGCCACAGGTGCAGCTGCCAGTGCTCCCCTGGGTGTTCAGTCCAGAGCAGGTTTTTTAAGAGGTCCAAAGGAGAAGGGAGAAAAAGAAAAAAAACCCACAAAGATCCAGGGAACTTTTTTGCCGTAGCTAGCTAACTAAAAGCAAAGGAGAGCACTGTCCCATTGCTGGTGCAGCCACAGACAACACAGCCCGCAGCAGGAATGTGTAGGAGTGAGTACAGTTCTGAAAAAAACTGCCGCTTCTTCTCTCCTCCCCTTCACTCTCTGGAACACTCTTAAAGGTGCAAACTTATTATTCAGCATGAACAGAACAAGACGATTGGGGATAAAAGCATCATATAGTCAACCCAGGACATTCCACCCCTTGTCCCCATATCGTCTGCTTACTACTAAAACTAATATAAATTCTAACTCTACAAACACATACATTATACATCCAATATACAGCTATACACAGACAATGGTAATAACATTCAGCAAACAGTGATATTTACACATAGGTTTCACCTAACAATCAGATCTCCCTGAGGTACACATCGTGTTCTTCCATCTTTTTGCATTATCCACCATGTGCAACCTGGTCCCTGAGCAAAAACAATCCCACGAATGGGTTTGTCTGTATTTGAGGCAGGATTAATCCAAACTGTCTTTCCTAACAAACCTCGGACATGTACCACTGGGACTTTGTCTCCATCTACTCTATGCAAAGGCTCAGATTGGGCAGGGCCCACTCGGTTAGTAGAGCCTTGGGTGTTAACTAACCAGGTGGCTCTTGCCAGATGCTGCTCCCAGTTTTTAAAAGATCCCCCACCTAATGCTTTCAATGTGGTTTTTAACAGTCCGTTGTACCTCTCCACTTTGCCTGCAGCTGGTGCATGGTAGGGGATATGGTACACCCACTCAATGCCATGTTCCCTAGCCCAGGTGTTGATAAGGCTGTTCTTGAAATGAGTCCCGTTGTCTGACTTGATCCTCTCAGGGGTACCATGTCTCCAAAGGACTTGCTTTTCAAGGCCCAGGATGGTGTTCCGGGAAGTAGCATGAGACACAGGGTAGGTTTCCAACCATCCCGTGGTGGCTTCCACCATGGTCAGCATGTATTGCTTGCCCTGGCGTGTCTGGGGCAGTGTGATGGAGTCAATCTGCCAGGCCTCCCCATACTTGTACTTGGATCACCGCCCACCATACCACAGAGGCTTCCCTCGCTTGGCCTGCTTGATGGCAGCACACGTCTCACAGTCATGGATGACCTGAGAAATACTGTCCATGGTTAGATCCACCCCTCGGTCTCGTGCCCACTTATAGGTGGCATCCCTGCCCTGATGGCCTGAGTCATCGTGGGCCCATCGAGCTAAGAATAACTCTCCTTTATGTTGCCAATCTAAGTCTATCTTTGACACCTCTATCTTTGCAGCCTGGTCTACTTGCTCATTGTTTTGGTGCTCCTCATTAGCTCTACTCTTGGGGACATGGGCATCCACATGGCAGACCTTCACAGACAGCTTCCCCACCCTGGTAGCAATGTCTTTCCATTCATCAGCAGCCCAAATTGGTTATCCTCTACGCTGCCAGTTAGCCCCTTTCCACCTCTCCAGCCATCCCCACAGGGCATTGGCTACCATCCATGAATCAGTATAAAGGTAGAGCTTTGGCCACTTCTCTCTCTCAGCAATGTCCAGGGCCAGTTGAACAGCTTTGAGTTCTGCAAGTTGGCTTGATCCACCTTCTCCTTCAGTGGCCTCTGCGACCTGTCATGTGGGGCTCCATACGGCTGCTTTCCACTTCCGGTTCATTCCCACAATGCATCAAGAACCATCAGTAAAAAGAGCGTATCGTGCATCTTCTGCTGGCAGTTGGTTGTATGGTGGCACTTCTTCAGCACGTGTCACTTCTTGTTCCCCTTCATCAGCAAGACCAAAGCTTTCACCTTCCAGCCAGTTCGTAATTATTTCCAGAATCCCAGGGTGATTCAGTTTTCCAATAGGGGCGCGCTGTGTGATAACAGCAATCCATTTGCTCCATGTAGCACTGGTGGCATGGTGCGTAGAGAGAACTTTTGCTTTGAACACCCACCCCAGTACTGGTAGTTGGGGTGCCAGGAGGAGTTGTGCTTCAGTGCCTATTACCTCCAAGGCAGCCTGGACTCCTTCATAGGCAGCCAAGATTTCTTTCTCTGTTGGAGTATAGTTGGCTTCAGACCCCCTGTAGCTTCGACTCCAAAATCCCAGTGGTCGGCCTCCAGTCTCCCCAGGCACCTTCTGCCAAAAGCTCCAGGACAAGCCATGGTTCCCGGCTGCAGAGTAGAGCATGTTCTTCACATCTGGTCCTGTCCTGACTGGGCCAAGGGCTACTGCATGAGCAATCTCCTGCTTGATCTGTGCGAAGGCGTGCTGCTGCTCAGGGCCCCAGTGGAAAGTGTTCTTCTTACGGGTGACCAGGTAGAGAGGGCTCATGATCTGACTGTATTCAGGAATGTGCATCCTCCAAAAACCTATGGTGCCCAGGAAAGCTTGTGTTTCTTTCTTGCTGGATGGTGGAGACATTGCTGTGATCTTGTTGATGACATCAGTGGGAATCTGACGCTGTCCATCTTGCCACTTCACTCCCAGAAACTGAATCTCTTGAGCAGGTCCCTTGACTTTGCTCTTCTTGATGGCGAAGCCAGCTTTTTAGGAGAATCTGGATGATTTTCTCCCCTTTCTCGAACACTTCCGCAGCTGTCTTCTCCCACACAATGATGTCATCAATATATTGCAGATGTTCTGGAGCCTCACCCTTTTCCAGAGCAGCCTGGATCAGTCCATGGCAGATGGGCTTCCACCCGTGGGCAGCCGGTTCCAGGTATACTGCACACCCCTCCAGGTGAAAGCAAACTGAGACCTGCATTCTGCTGCCAGAGGAATGGAGAAAAATGCATTGGCAATGTCTATAGTGGCATACCACCTTGCTGCCTTGGACTCCAGCTCGTACTGGAGTTCCAGCATGTCCGGCACAGCAGCGCTCAGTGGTGGAGTCACTTCATTCAATGCACGGTAGTCCACAGTCAATCTCCATTCTCCTTCAGATTTACGCACAGGCCAAATGGGGCTGTTGAAGGGTGAGTGGGTCTTGCTGACCACCCCTTGGCTCTCCAGCTCTCGGATCATCTTATGGATGGGGATCACAGCATCTCGATTTGTTTGATACTGTCGGCGGTGCACTGTTGAAGTGGCAATTGGTACTCGTTGCTCTTCCACCTTCAGGAGTCTTACTGCAGATGGGTTTTCTGACAGTCCAGGCAAGCTGTTCAGCTGCTTGACACCCTCTGTCTCTACAGCAGCTATTCCAAATGCCCATCTGAGTCTCTTTGGGTCTTTGAAATACCCACTTCGAAGGAAGTCTATGCCTAAAATGCGTGGGGCTTCTGGGCCAGTCACAATAGGGTGTTTCCTCCACTCATTTCCAGTCAGGCTTACCTCAGCTTCCACCAAAGTAAAATCCTGTGATCCCCCTGTCACACCAGCAATAGAAACAGACTCTGTCCCCACATGTCTCGATGGGATTAATATACATTGAGCACCAGTGTCAACCAAAGCTTTGTATTCTTGTGGTTCAGATGTGCCAGGCCAACGAATCCACACAGTCCAAAAAACACCGTTTTCCCCAGCCTCTACCTGGCTAGAGGCAGGGCCCCTCTAAGCCTGGTTATCCTTCTTTCCCTGGGCATATGCCTTGGAGGTTCCTTCAAGGGGATCAAAAATATTGTCGTTATCATCATATGTGACAGTTTGGTTACTGGCCACTGGAGCTGCTTCCCTTTTGGAACTTCCTCTCTGAGTCTTCAGTTCACGCACCCATTGTGCCAGAGCAGCAGTAGGTTTTTTATGCCATCTCCCCATGTTTTCTCCACAATCACGCAGGTAGAACCACAGCTCAGCTCGTGGGGTGTACCTTCTCTCGCCATCCAGGGAACGTCTGCCTTGGGTACCAGAACCTCTGATCTGTATTGCTGAGATTTGGAGAAGGTCTTCTTTAATCTGCTCTCTGAGCTTCTTATGATTCTCCTCTATCTTGTCCTCTAATGCCTGCAGATGTGTTTCCACCGCTGCAATTCTGGCATGTGTTGGGCCATGCACAGCATCTGAATATGCTCGGAGCTTCTTTGCCACATCAAGCACAGTCTCCTCACCATCATCTCGCTTTATTATTGCTAAAGCAGAAGCATATTCTCGTGGCCCAAGTCGTACAAGTTTCCGCCACATCACAGATGTGCATGGTATCAAGTCTGGATTTATAGTGTTTGCATCATCTGAGAAGGCAATCTCTGCCACTGCCATTTCCCTCAAGCGTTGAATCCCTTGTTCTATGGTTTTCCACTGGGTTTGTTGCATGTAGAGATCGTCTGCGCACAGGTATCTTTGTGCTACACTTCTTAGGACCTGTGCCCAGAGGCTGTGAGGGTGAGCCTCCCTCATAATTTCTTGGTCAATGACAGGATCCTGTGACAGGGATCCCAAATGCTTTGCTTCAGTGCCGTCTAGAATTGTAGCTTCGCCTGCAGCATCCCAGAGAGGGACTAACCAACTAATTATGGATTCATCAGGTCGTCGGGTGTAATCTTTCCTTAGGCTACGAAGGTCCTTCAAGGAATAAGACTCAATATTGGCCCCTGGTGCTGTGTCAGTTGCGTTAACTTTGGCTTTTATATCAGTTGGTGCTGAGGGTCCTTCCCCTGGATCATCATCATCAGTCACTGGCCATTGGTTTTGCTTGTGTGCTTTCTCCCTGCAGCAACTGCCAGCGGCTTAGGCTCACTATCTGGTTTAGCTGCTGGCTTCGAGCCTGGGATGACTGTGGTAGCTGCTGCTTTATCTCCCTGCCCCCTGCCTCTGTCTGCTGCCCTACACTATCTAACAGAGTGCGATAAGCATAGGCCAGGGCCCAGCTTATTGCAATTAGCTTTTCTCCTTAGAATCATCATGGCACTTCTCTTTCAGGTATTTCCCCACCTCAGCTGGGTTCTGAATTTGTTCCCGTGGAAAATCCCAGTCTACAGGATCAGAAAATTCCTTCAGGGTTTGGCCTATATTTTCCCATTCTCCACACCACTCAGGATTTTTCACACCTGCATCTGCTTCCTGGTCAGGGGTCTCACCAACTCCTCTGGATATCTCAGCCCTCATTCTAGAGAAGCTGCGAACCATATAGAGGAAGCTTACCAGATTAAATACCAGAAAGATGGTCTCTTTAACATTCAGGGGAAACTGAACATTCTCAAAAAGTGACATAACAGATCCAAAGGAGAAGAAGGAAAGGAAAGGCTGGAAAGCCTTATTCCCGGCTCCTCCTCTAACAGACTGGGTGTAATTACTAATAAATTCCCAAAACATACTACTGGAATTGAGATGCAGGGTAGGACGAAGAAACCATAAACCATACATATTTTAAACAGACGCCAGCATTTTTGTAAATGCTTTATAAATCATTATCACCAAGGCCAGAAAAGAGCTATTCCAATCCGTACCCCTCTACCATAGAAATTACGTGTCATAGACAATAATCCTAGTGACCACAAAGGTACTGTAACCTCAAAAATGTCTAGAGCCCAGAGCCACATGAAGGCCTCTACCCCAAGAGACATTACGAATTGAAGCAGCATGGCTACTGACAGCGAACACAGCCAACACACAACCAATAGAGCTTTTTGCCACCTTTTCCAGCCGCGCGTTGGGTGCCAATAGATGTATCTGTCCAGGTTTAGGGCAAATTTGGGAGAGAATCCCCCAAAGGAGCTCCGGTAGTACAGCAGATCCAATCAGCCCCTCCCCCCAACTGGTCCGGGAGAAAATATCTCCTTGGAGAAAGGTGGAAAAAAACTGTTTATCAAACAGTAAAATCTACACAATATCAAACAGTAAGATCCCTTGCCACTCCAAAAGAGATGACAAACTGAGAAAGTCCCTTCCCCAGAGTGCAGCTCAGCTCACTCAGTCTCTGATCAGTCCCTCCGGTGCTGGGAATGTCGCAGGCCAGGCCCAGCCCGGTGGGCCACAGGTGCAGCTGCCAGTGCTCCCCTGGGTGTTCAGTCCAGAGCAGGTTTTTAAGAGGTCCAAAGGAGAAGGGAGAAAAAGAAAAAAAACCCACAAAGGTCCAGGGAACTTCTTTGCCATAGCTAGCTAACTAAAAGCAAAGGAGAGCTCTGTCCCATTGCCGGTGCAGCCACAGACAACACAGCCCGCAGCAGGAATGTGTAGGAGTGAGTACAGTTCTGAAAAAAACTGCTGCTTCTTCTCTCTCCCCCTTCACTCTCTGGAACACCCTTAAAGGTGCAAACTTATTATTCAGCATGAACAGAACAAGACGATTGGGGATAAAAGCATCATACAGTCAACCCAGAACAGACCCAGAGGGTCATTAAAGTCCTTGTGCTGTGTCTGTGCTGCTGAGCTGGGCCGGGCTCCTGGCCCAGAGGCAGCTCCTGGCAAGGGCAGCCCTGCAGAGAGACAGCTCTGGCCAGGAGCAGCTCCTGTGCACAGCCCAGCAGGGCTGGGGCACTGCCAGGGCCCCTCAGGGACACCAGCAGGGCACAGACAGAGCTCCCAGGGGCTCAGCACTGGCAGGGGCTGTGGGATGTCCCAGAGGGGGCTGTGTCACGGCAGCACCTCTGTGGCTGTGTCATGGAGACACAGAGCAGCTGTGATGTCAGCAAGGGGCTGTGTGACAGCACAGAGTGGGCAGTGTGAGGTCACGGATTGGGCTTTGGCATCACAGAGTTTTTTGTGTGAGGTCATTGAGCAGCTACACCATCATAGAGGGGATTCTGTGACATCCCAGAGCAGGCTGTGACACCATGGCATGGCTGTGTGACATCATGGAGCAGGCTGTGAGGTCAAAGTGTGTGCTGTGACCTTAAAGAGTGTCAGTATGACATTACAGATAGCATTTTGTGACATCAGAGAGTGAGTTGTGACATCACAGAGCTGGTTGTGACATCACAGAGAGGGTGTGAGGCCATAGAGCAGACTCTGCCATCACAGAGGGTGGCTCTGTGACAGCAGAGAGTGGGTTGTGTCATCACTGGGTGATTGTGTAACATCACAGAGAAGTCTGTAACATCACAGAACTGACAGTGACATCACATGGTGAATTTGTGACATCACAGAGTTTTCTGAGACATCACAGTGCAACTGCATGGCATCCAAGGGTGACATCCCAGAGTTGGCTTTGTGGCATCACAAGAGTGCTGTGTGACATCCCAGAGTGGGCTGTGACATCACTGGTGTCTCTGTGACATCCCAAAAGAGCTGTGTGGCATCATAAAGGGCTGTATGATATCACAGGTTGCTGTGTGACATCCTAGGGGCTGTGTGAGGTCACTCTGCCCCAGCCCTCCCTCACAGCTCCTCCCAGAGCAGTCCAACCCTGCTCATGCACAGTGGGGTCTCCTGTCCCCCCGGGTCCCCCTGCCCCCGGCACCACAGCCTCCCCCAGAGGATGTTCCATGAGATCGACCCCAGAGCCTGACACCTGGGACGGGGGATGGGGGGCCCTGGGGGGCCCTTCCAGGGGACAGGGACCCCCTGGAAGCCTGCTCCCCATGTCCCCAGGGCCAGAGCCTGGGCCAGGCCTCCTTCACCCTGGTACAAACGAGGCCTTGAGAGCAGATGAAAAATGGTTCATCCTGGCCAGACTTAATATTAAGGGGTGGGCATTTCATTCATTGGCAACGTGAGAACAGTGATGTTTTGCCACTGAGGGAACAAAAAACAACAACCAAACCTGCTCCTAAATCCAAAGCAAACCAGAAATGAACCAGGCAGCAGCAGTGCCTGGAGCAGACAATGTTTGTGATGAGCTGCAGAGGAGCAGAGCCCAGAGGTTGTTGGCCAAGGCCGAGGCTCCAAGGAGCATTTCTCAGCCTGGCAGGGTGGCCTGAGAAGGGAGGGGAATGCAGCAGCAGGGGCCCATGGAACCAACCTAACCATTGACACCAATTTAACAGAGGAATAACATGGAGACCAAGGGACCATTGTGACACTGTGGGGACTCATGGAATCATTTAACCACTGTGACATTGCTGATTTCATGGATCCAAGGGGGCTGTACTGACACTGTGTGGCTCCATGGAATGTAGGGATCATTGAGACAATGAGAGGCCCTGTCAAACCAAGGGTCCATTGTGACACCACAGGGCGTCCTGGAACCATGAAACCATTGTGACACTTTGTGGTGTCATGGAACCAAGGGCCATTGTGACAATGTGAGACTCAATGGAGCCAAAGGTCCATTGTGACATTGCAGGGCCTCATGGAACCATGGAGCTGTTTGTAGGGCCCCAAGAGATTAAGAGAATGGTTTCACAGCCACAGGGATCTGGGAGGAACCAAGGGGCCATTGTGACAATGAGGGGCACCATAGAATCAGGGAGAGCATTGTGACATTGTCAGGCCCCATAGAATAAGTAAAGCATTGCGACACTGTGAAGCCTCGGGGAACCAGTGACACCATTGTGACCCTGGGGGTCCCCACAGAACCAAGGGGACCATTATGATCCTGTGGGGCCCTGTGAAACCAAGAGGCCTTTGTGACACTGCAGGGCTGCATGGAACCAAAGATCCATTGTGACATTGCAGGGCCTCATGTCATCAGTAATCCATTGTGACACTGTAGAACCAAAGGAGACCACTGTGGCACTGCAAGGCCTTGTGAAACCTAGGGGCCGTTGTGAAACTGTGGGACCCCCATTGAACTAAGAGTTCATTGTGACACTGCAGGGCTGCATGGAACCAAAGGTCCAGGGGGAGACAGAGGGGCCTCATGTCATCAATGGTCCATTGTGACAACTGTGGAATCAAAGACAATTGTGACACAGCAAACCCCCAGGGTCCAAAAGTCCATTGTGACATTGCAGGGCTCATGGAACAGACAAGTCACATGACATTGTGGGGTCTGGGGAACCACGGAGACCATTGTGACACTGCAAGGCCTCATGGAATCGTTGGGACCATTGTGAAACTGCAGGGCCTTCTGGAACCTGGGGGCCATTGCAACACAGTGGAAATCAATCAAAACAAGGGGCCATTGGGACACTGCTGGACCCCATGGAATCAAGGCACTATTATGGCGCTGTGGGGTCCCATGGGTCCAAGGTGCCATTGTGATACTATGGGGCACCATAAAACCAAAAGAACGTGGAACAGGACTGGCTGGCTTGGCCTCCCAGGGACCACCTGACTGGTCCAACTAACCTTGGCATGATGAGGGTCACTTCTCCTCTGCTGCAGAAACACTGGGGCTCCGTGCTTTCCTTCCTATGGAAAAGAACTCTCCTTCTCATCCAGGCGCCCATGGTGAAATTTGGGTTCCATCTCCCACACTGCCCATTGTGACAGACTGGAGGAAATTGTTGGCTCAAAACATTTTTTGTGTGGGGGAGGAAGGGGCAGGTCCAGCCTTGCCCTGCCCTGGAAGCCCAGCACTGCCCTGCCCTGGAACCCCAATCCCCCCAGAGCCTCTATCCCAGCCCAGCAGTGGCTGCCAGTCCCTGGCACAGCACAGGCAATGCTCCACTGCCATCTCTGGAGCCCCCAGCCCAGCTCCTAAGGGACCAAATGACCCCAGGTCCCAGCTGGGGGAAGGGCCCAGGGAGACCAAGGGGTATTGAAGGCTGACCACAAGGCAAGCACACATCTTGACCCTACCTCCTCTTGGAACTTCTATTTTTTTGAACACCACTTGAATCCAGGAGTTGGTAGCTCTGTGTGTGCTCCTCTGTATCTTTTTTGTCTATCTCTATTTGTGTGTCTTCTAATTTCCTTCTCTTGCATATTTTAAATAACTTAAAATAGAACAGACTTGCAATTTGTGGAATTGAATGGACCAAAGTAATGCTTTGAGAAGTGTTTTCTGTTGACTGTATGTCGTATTAAACCTTTTGCAAAAATTTATTTGATTTTCCAGTTTGCCAGTAGAGGCTGTTTTTATTGTTTTGAGCTCCTGAGAATCTCTTGTTGGCATATCTCCAGTGCATCCAACACAGAGAACACAAAGAATTGAATTTCCTTTTAAATATCTCCTTGAGAGTGTTGTTTGGGGGATGGGAGTCAGGGCTTGTCTGTCCTGCTTGGCACAGCCCAGGCAGGGCTTTCCCAGCCACATTCCACACTCCATTGCCCAGCAGAAGTGGCTGGTGCCTCTGAGTTGTGCTGCTCCAGCCCCAGGGATGCTCTCCTTGTCTGCCCATTCCCCCACGGTCTCTGGGCAGGGATGGCCTCAATGGGGGATGCTGACATCCTCAGCAACTTGGAGGCTGCTGCTGAATTTTCCTGCTGCAGAGGCTTGTTCAGCCTTCAGCTCTTCAGTGCAGGAATTCAGTGTCCCAGGGCTCATTAACATTCTGAACACCTTAACCAGCCAAGCCTCTGGAAATAATTTGATTTAAGTGTTCAAATATTTGTGGACAATTTGACAGATTTCAGTAGTGTGTTCTAAGTGAATGCCATATATTTAAAAAGACAGTGAGAAAACATTTTTTAGGTCCTGTTTAAGATTTTTTCCTGTTCATAAATCAATATGTGCAGTCTCCAATTGACACTGAATCCAAGTACCTCTTCATGCAGTTTGAATAGATATGAAAATCAAGACCCTTTACGGATAACAATCAGACAGACTCTGTCCCTACCCCCACCCCACCATTTCCCCCATCCAAGCCCTGGCACTCAGAGCAGCCTTGTGCAAATCTGAGCTCCCTCCAGCCCAGGCTGCACCTGCAGCTTTCAGCTCCTTGGCTCCAACTCCCACCTGCTTTCCTTGGAGAAGGAGCTGCCCGAGACACAGAGGGATGTTCATTTCTTGTCAGCCAACAAAGCCAAGGGAAGGCACAGCTCCATCAAATGCAGAAGTCATTCCTCTCCTGGATATTAAATCCACTTTCCACAGCAGACAGTCTCAGAGCAATGGAAAACCCTTCTGTGCCCAGCACAGATCCCAAAGGTCCCCCCCAAACCCTCCCTGCCCTGATTCTGCCAAGATTTGCTCTTTGCACACACGAGTCACAGGCTGAAGTCAGGAGCTCCCTCCATGCCCAGAGGGAGGAAAAGAAAGGGGATGAAGTGCTCTCCTGTGCAAAGCCAAGGTCCAAGTGCAGCCCCTGCAGTGGGAACCACAACTCATCAGGTTTGTGTCCTTTGGGCTCAGGGACTGGTGACACTCAGAGGCACAGAAAGGTTTCTTGCCAACAAACACAAGTTGAACAATTGAACAGTTTAATAACCATCACAGCTCTTCCCTCAGCTCTCTGGGATGTCCCAGCAGCATCTGACATGTCCCCCATCCCCCAGGGATTTCTGTACAGGAACAGTTTTAGACAAGGACATGAAAAATGTAATACTGTGATAGATATAAACACAATTAGGATGTTGAATGAATGTGATATTTATTTGAACTTTGAATGATTGGGCAATTCCCTGAAGTTCAAAGCATGAAACCAGTCAATTTCACAAGGGGCACTTGAATAACCAGAGAGCATCTGGAGGAGGAAATCTGGGAGCAATGGGAAGGATATAGATCCAGCTGATCTAGTGAAGAGATGTCCTTAGACATGGCCATTTAAACAGGAGGCTGGAAACACCTGATGGAAACAGAGAATAAATATTAAACTGAATATTGGTGACACAAGTAGATGGGAAGATCAGTATTTCTTCTCCTGCCATCATCAGTACACCCAGGAAATTCCTGTTCCTGGTGGGAAAACTTTTGCCATTTCTTAAAAGTACTCATATGACCCAGATAATAAAGATTTGTTTATATATTATGAAACCAACTGGTGTTAAAACCTGTGCCCCTTTCCAGGCAGACATCAGTTGTGTGCCCATGAACAGGCAGTGCCACTTGAGCCCTGAGGTGCCCAGCTGGGATTGGATCTCTCCGAGAGCACCTGAGAGAGAGCAGAGCACCTTGCAAGCTGCAGGTCCCTTACAGCCCCGAAAGGCTCCTATGCCATCAACATCTGCTCTGCTCCAGTGTGAAACAGGGCCCAGCAGGGTGCCAGGATCATCAGAGAGCTGAGGTGTGTGCTGGAATTCAATGGCCTCCCCATCCCACAGCAGCCCTGCATTTCCCTCCTGCAGCCTTGGTCTCCAGCCCAGCCATGGAGGCTCCTTGGGCTCTGGACTGTTGCTGCAGCCCTCAAGGGCAGCTGAGCTCTGCCTTTGGCACAGTCAGGCCTGGCCAGCACAGGCCATGCTCAGCAATTGCTTGTGTGTGCCTGGCCTTGCTGTCAGCCCCAGCAGTGGTTGCATGGCCCCTTTGGGCCCTGTGCTGGCCCAGCCATGGTGGCCCAGCCCCTGTGCAGGCCCAGCCCAGGCCAGGAGCATTGCAGCTGGGAATGGCCCCTGTGCCGTGGTGCCCACAGCAGCCTTGGGGCTCTGTGCCCCATGGCCTCCCTGCCACAGCCTCTGCCAGCTCCTGCAGAGCCCTGGCACCTGTGGGGCTGCACAGACAGCCCTGCCCCAGGCTCTGCCAGCCTCTGGGCCAGCAGAGAGGCTGGCCAGGGCTGGCCATGGCCGGGAACAGGCCCTGAGCCCCTTAGGAGGATGGAGCTGGGCCACAGCCAAACTCAGCCCAGGCCAAAGCTGGGCTCAGCAGCCAGGGCTGCCAAGGCATGGGCACAGAGGCTGGCACTGACAAATGTCCTGGGCCCCTCCCTTGCTTGCTCCATGCCACCAAGGGCACAGAGCAGCCTCCTCTGGGCCACTTGCCTGTTTGCAATGCCTTGCACAGGCGCTGGCCCTGCCCCACAAGGCCTGGCCTGAGTCCTGCCCCTGCACGCTCAGCCAGGCTGAGATGGACACTGATGGTTTCTGGGCCAGGCTCTCGGAGCCCAGCCCAGCTCCCCCTCAAGCTCTGCCAGCTGCCCTGAGCTCTGGGCACCAAGGGCCTCCCCCCCAGCCCAGCCCAGCCGGCTCTGGCCCCACAGCTCTGCTCAGGCCAGGCTGCTCTGGGCACTGGCCCCACGGCCTCAGCCCCTGGCAAGGGCACAGCAGCAGCTGCAGCTGCCACAGGACTCAGCCCCAGCCATGGGGGAAGGTGCTTGGCCAAGGCCAAAGGAGGCTCCCTGGCTGCCCTGCTCCCCTTGGGCTGAGGTGCTGAGAGCTCTGCAGCCCCTGCTGCCATCCCATCTGCCCAGGGCAGCACAAGAGCCCTGGCCTTGGGGCCCTCAAGAGCTGCTCCTGCTCCAGGCCCAGGGCCCATGCCAAAGCTGGGGCAGCCACAAAGCTGTGCCCATTTCTGTTCATTGCTGCTCTGATGGGGATGGATCCTCAGCCACTTGGAGGTTGATGATGAATTTTACTGCTCCAGAGGCCTCTTCTTTGCTGAACTCTTCAGTTCAGGAATTCAGTGACAAAGGCTGATAAACATTTGTTCAAAACACTCAGACAAAAAAGCCCCTGGGAATAATTAAAATTTTCACTTATTCTCTGCTTAATTAGACACATTTCAGAAGTGTCTTCAAAGTGAATATACTATATTGAAAACAATGCAGAGAGAATTGTTTTGTCCTGTTTTTTCTTTTCCTGTTTATAGATTGATATCAGCAATCCCCAATTGATATTGATCCCCAGCACCTCCTCATGCAGTTTTGAACAGATATGAAAATCAAGACCCTTATGGCTGACAATCAATCAACTTTTCTGTCCCTCCCCCTGTTATGAATGACCATTTCCTTCATCCAACAAAGTTGAATTTAGTAGCCCTTTTAATTGAGCTGCTTTTAGGAAATGGAGTCACATCAAATAAAATCAAGGATACAAAAAAAAGAAAAAAGGGGGGTTCTGATAAAGCATAAGTCAAAACTGTTCAATCTCTTTATTGCTGATCTGGAGGAGAAACCAAGGAATCCAAACACAACTTGCAGTCAGTTCCCAGGTGAGCCCAGGCTGGGTGGGATTTTGGCTGTGCTGGAGGGCAGGAAGCTCCCACTGCAGAGGGATCTTTTGGCCAGGCTGGAGCCATGGGCCCAGGACACTGTTCTTTGATGAGGTTCAGGTTGCAAGGCCAAGTCTTGTGTTATAGAAGCCAGCATTATTTCACAAAAAACCCAAATCCCTGGCTGTAGATACCTGCATCCTGATCCCCATTTCAAGGCCGTCCTGTTTTCTTCCTATCCCTGTTTTGGGAGGCACTTTCTGGGACAAGGGTAGCCTGCTTTTTCATGAACATCTGAAAACAGGTTTTGTGACACTAATTGCATATCCACTGGAGTGGGAACCACAAAATATCCATATAGTTACAATTGTTGGCATGAATCCTATTCATTTATCAGGAACTTTGAGACCCAGAGAGCACAGAAATGGAGTCTTCATCCAGGGGTGTCCCCAGACCAGGACTGATGGTCAACAGGATCTCAATTTTGCTTCATAACAATCACACCCTCAGTCATTCCCAGGTGAATCCAGGCAATTAAAAACTCTTCCCTGAGCTGGAGGCAGGACAGCCCTGCAGAGGGATCTGGCATCTGGAGCCACCACAGGACAATGGGATTTCAGCAAGGCCAGGGGCCGGGTCCTGCCCTGGGCTCAGACAAACGTGGTTCTGTGATAGATATAAACACAATTAAGTTCTTGTATCAGGATGCTCATCCTGGAGTGGGGGCAAAACAGCTCAAACAATTCCTGATTTGCAAAGCTGTCAGTGGTGGATGGAGAAGGGAGGTCAGACTGCTTTTGGTGTTGAGGCAATGCTGAAACCAGCCTGACTAATTTCATCTCCTCCTGTCCTGGCTGATCTCCCCTCTTTCCCCTCCCACCCATTGGCTTTTGTCTCCCACCAGGCCCCCAGTGAAGAGCCTGGCTCTGTGTTCTCCATCCCCTCCTGGCTGGCACTGCCAGGCTGGGATGAGGAGCCCCTCAGCCTTCCCTGCTCTGGGCTGGACAAGCCCAGCTCCCTCAGCCTCTGCTCACAGCCCAAGGGCTCCAGCCCCACCTTGGAGGCCCTTCCCAGACCCTGCTCCAGCTGCCAGACATCTTTCCTGCCCTGGGCAACCCAAACCAGGCCACAGTGACCTGGATAATCCATGTCCTTGATGTCCTGGTCACACAGCCCTGGCCCCTTGTCCCCATGTCAGGCTCTGGGGTGGATCCTGTGGAACATCCTTTGGTGGAGGCTGTGGCTCCAGGTGGGCCAGGGGGATCCCAGGGGACAGGGACCCCACTGGGCATGGACAGCATTGGACTTGTTGGGAGAAACTGTGAGGGGGAGCTGGGGCAGAGTGACCAACCCAGTGACCTGACACAGCCCTGCTGGGATGTCACACAGCCAACTCTGTGATGTCATAGCCTGCTCTGGGATGTCACAGCCCAGCCTCTAATGTCACAGCTGATGTCTCTGATGTCACAGAGGTCTGTGATGTCACAGCCAAATCTGTGATGTCATAGTCTGAATCTGTGATGTCAGAGATGTCTGGTCCCTGATGTCACAATCCACTCCTGTCATGATGTCAGAGCTCTGCCCTGTGATGTCACAGCTGGCTCTGTGATGTCACAGAGGCAATCTGTCATGTCATAGCTGCTCTGGGCATGATGACCTCTGTGATGGTCTGAGATGTCACAGCTGGTTGTCATTCCTGGCCTGTGATGTCACAGGGCTAACCCACTCTGTGATGTCATAGCCCACTCTGTGATGTCACCTCATGTTTACCAGATGATAAATTGTCTCCACCAGGTGAGCTGACACCTGGAGCTTGTTCTCCAAAACCCCAGGCCTATGGAAACCACACAATGCCCATTGTGTGAGAGAAGGGAACTGGAAGTTCAGCAGCCTCAGTGTCCTGCCAGCTCAGCCAGGCCCACTGGAACATTGGGGTCCACGACCACCAGGGACCACCAGAGAGACCCCAGGACAGAAGAACATGGGTAAAGGGGGGGAAATATGTTAATGATTTTGGGGAAATGATTATCATATGTGTGTTTAGTCCAGGACAATCAATGAATATGTGTGCAAAATACAGAAAATAAACAGAAACTTTCCTGTGCTCAGCATGCAGGGCTTTGGGGAGGAGCTATCCCCCCCATCCAGCTGAATAAAGAATGCTGCTTCTTAATGCTACATTGGGGTTAAGGAGTTTTCTGTTTTGCCAAATTTTTGGTAACACTCCCAATGCCAAGGAAAGCTCTGTCTCCTGCTGTTCACAAACAGAGAAGGGCTGGGGGCAGATGTGGGGCTCGGAGGCTGCCTGGGGCACAGTGACCATGAAATAATCAAGTTTTCAATGATCTGTGAAAGAAGGAGGGGCAGCAACAGAACTTCTACACGGGAATTAGGAAGGGCAGATTTTGGCCTGTTTAGGATGCTCATTTGGGGAGTACCGAACCAGGTCCCGGTTTTTTTAAGGGAAACAGCACTTAAACACAAAGGGGTCCAGGAAGGATGGACACATTTCAAAAAAGTAATCCTAAGGGCAGCCTGTCCCAGTGTGACAGAAAATGAGCTGGTGAGGAAAATGACTGGCCTGGCAGCCCATGGAGATTTTGTGGGAACTCAGGAGAAAAAAGGACCAGAAACTCAGAAAGTGTTTAAGGACGTCCTTAGGTTATACATAAAGAAAAGTTGAGAGGTGAAAGCTCAATTAGAACTTTACCTGGGAGCTTCTGTAAAAAAAAAAAAAAAAAAAAAAGTTTTTATAAAAAAATTATAGCAAAAGGAGGGAGAAGGAGAACCTCTACTCTTTTATTGGATGCAGTGGAGAATATAGTAACTAAAGATAAGGAAAAGGCTGAGCTGCTTAACACCTTGTTTGTCTCAATTTTCAATATTAGGACAGGCTGTCCTCAGGACAAGTGTTCTCCTGAGCTGGTAGATGGGCACAGGGAGCAGAACAGCCCCTGTAATCCAGGAGGAAGCAGTTGCTGACCTGCTGAGCCACTCAGATGCTCACAGGTGTATGGGATCAGATGGGATCCATCCTAGAGGGATGAGGGAGCTGGTGGATGAGCTCCCCAAGCTGCTCTCCATCATTTACCATCAGTCCTGGCTCAGCAGGGAGGTCCCAGAGGACTGGAGGTGCCAGTGTGAGCCCATCCCCAAGAAGGGCTGGAAGGAGGATCTGGGGAACTCCAGGCCTGTCAGCCTGACCTGGGTGCCCAGCAAGGTTATGGAACAGATCACCTTGAGTGCCATCACAGGGCACCCACAGGATGGCCGAGGGATCAGAGCCAGCCAGCGTGGATTTCAATATCTGCATTGATGGTCTGGATGAGGGGATTGAGTCCACCATCAGCAAATTTGCAGATGACACCAAGCTGTGGGGAGTGTGGATCTGCTGGAGGGTAGGAGGGCTTGTGGCCCTGGACAGGCTGGATCCAGGGCCCAAATCCAACAAGGTGAGGTTTAACAAGTCCAAGTGCTGGGTCCTGCACTTTGGCCACAACAACCCCTGCAGCACTACAGGCTGGGGACAGAGTGGCTGGAGAGCAGCCAGGCAGAAAGGGACCTGCAGGGACTGATGGACAGCAGGCTGGACATGAGCCAGCAGTGGCCCAGGTGGCCAAGAAGGCCAATGGCTCCCAGGCCTGGATCAGGAATGGTGTGGCCAGCAGGAGCAGGGCAGGGATTCTTCCCCTGTGCTCAGCACTGGCTGGGCAGCACCTCAAGTGCTGTGTCCAGTTCTGGGCCCCCAATTTAGGAAAGGACATGGAGAGGCTGGAGCATGTCCAGAGAAGGGCAACAAGGCTGGGGAGGGGTCTGGAACAAAGTCCTGTGGGCAGGAGTGGCTGAGGGAGCTGGGGTTGTTTATCCTGGAGAAGAGGAGGCTCAGGGGAGACAAGGCAGTGTCAGGGCACAGGTTGGACTTGATGATCTCCAAGGTCTTTTCCACCTTGCTGATTCTGGGATTCTCTGAAACCACCCTTGGGAGCAGTTGCAGGATGAGCCCTGGGCCTCCTCTTGAGACTCCAGCAGCCCAGGTCCCTCAGCTTCTCCTGCCAGCCCCAAAGCCCATCCTGTCAGTCCTGCAGAGCCTCTGCAGCTCCTCCTCATTGCCCAGAACAGGGAGCCCCAGAGCCAGACACAGCAGCCCAGATGTGCCCCCTGGCCTGGGGTGCCTCCTGGGACAAGGGGAAGCACCAGGGCACTGCAGGAGCCTGCAGACAATTCCTGCAGCACTTGTAGGATGATCCTGCTCCCCAAGGGACATTCCCATGGTGCCAAGTCAGGAACTGCAATGGGGAGTGGGGGCCAGAGAGGAAAGGGCAAACAGGGATGGGCTGTTTGCAGGGGAGGGGCTGTTTGCAGGGGGTGGGGGCTGGGCAAGAGGAAGAAATTTGTACAGGAAAGAGTAAAGAAATCAAAGGTGAAGCCAAGGAAATGCTCAGGGCAGTTTGGGGGTGGCTGCCAGGCAGCCCTGGCTCTGAGCAACAGCGTCTGCAGTGGGACAGGAAACTCCCAGCTGATGGGAACAAACTTTCTGGCTGAGTGCAGAGGCCAGGACAAAGCTGAGTGGTTTCCCTGGTGTCCCCCAGCCCTTGCTGGCCCCAGGGGCTGATGGCATTTGTGCTCCCTCAGGTTCATGTCCCCACAGCAACAGCATGGGATGCTCCCGCCTGCTGTGTGCAATGCAAACAGGGGCTGCTGAGCCAGTGCTGCCGTGTCTGTGCCTGCAAGGATGGGGCACCTGTGTGAGCTGGGGAGAGGCCAGGGCTGCAGAGGGGGGATGTTGTTGGCAGCTCCATGAGGACGCTCTGGGACGCTGCCCTGGGCTGTGCAGCGCACTGGGGATGGATCAGCCCCTGCTCTGCTGCTCCTTCCCATCTGCCCCAGGGCCCTTGCAGAGCCCCAGCCATGCTGTTTGCCCCCAGCCTGCCCACAGCCAGCCTGGGGCTGCTCACAGGGGTTTTCTGTGCTGAGCATTGGCCTGGCCGTGTTCTTGAGAGAGCCTGGGCAAGGAGCCTGGAGCCCCCAGGGCCTGGCCTGAGGCGTCAGCGCTGCCCCAGCAGTGCCCATGGCCTGTCCCTGCTGCAGCCCCGGCACTGCCACCCCAGGGCTGTGCCCGGCCCCGAGAGCACTCAGGCCCTACAGCAACACCAGGGCCACCAGGGCAGTGGGGCAGGGCCACGGGCAGCAGCACTGGCAACACCAAGTGCTGCTGCTGCTGCTGGGCACAGCTGCTGGGCCAGCACTGATCTGCCCCCAGCTCTGCACACAGACATTGCTGCTGCAGCTCCAGAGAAGGCAACAAAAGGGCATCTCTGCAGAAAACTCTGCTGGGAGATCCTTTAGTTCCTTTAAAGCCACCAAGAGCACAGCCCCTCATTGACACAGTCTGTGGCCACAGGGAAGGTGGAGAGAAACAAAATGAGAAATGGCACAAACAATGACATTTCTTTGTGGACAATATGAAAAAATTGAACAAGGAAAAAAAACCCACAATCACACCAATAAGAAGTATCAAATATGACTTTTATTACAAGTGATTTGCAGAAATTGGCCAGCAGTTTAATGTTTCTGAAACCATCCAGTCATCAGTCTCCACACTGCAGCCTTGAGCTCCTGGTTCCTCAGGCTGTAGATGAGGGGGTTCAGGGCTGGAGGCACCACCGAGTACAGAACTGACAGGGCCAGATCCAGGGATGGGGAGGACATGGAGGGGGGCTTCAGGTAGGCAAATGCTGCAGTGCTGAGGAACAGGGAGACCACAGCCAGGTGAGGGAGGCAGGTGGAAAAGGCTTTGTGCCGTCCCTGCTCAGAGGGGATCCTCAGCACAGCCCTGAAGATCTGCACATAGGAGAAAACAATGAACACAAAACAACCAAATGATAAACAGGCACTAACAGCAAGAAGCCCAAGTTCCCTGAGATAGGATTTGGAGCAGGAGAGCTTGAGGATCTGTGGGATTTCACAGAAGAACTGGCCCAGGGCATTGCCATGGCACAGGGGCAGGGAAAATGTATTGGCTGTGTGCAGCAGTGAATAGAGAAAGGCACTGGCCCAGGCAGCTGCTGCCATGTGGGCACAAGCTCTGCTGCCCAGGAGGGTCCCGTAGTGCAGTGGTTTGCAGATGGACACGTAGCGGTCGTAGCACATGATGGTCAGGAGGAAATACTCTGCTGATGAAGAAAAAAAAAAAAAAAGAGCTGAGCAGCACATCCTGTGTAGGAGATGTTCCTGGTGTCCCAGAGGGAATTGTGCATGGCTTTGGGGACAGTGGTGCAGATGGAGCCCAGGTCAGTGAGGGCCAGGTTGAGCAGGAAGAAGAACATGGGCGTGTGCAGGTGGTGGCCGCAGGCTACGGCGCTGATGATGAGGCCGTTGCCCAGGAGGGCAGCCAGGAGATGCCCAGCAAGAGGCAGAAGTGCAGGAGCTGCAGCTGCCGCGTGTCTGCCAATGCCAGCAGGAGGAAGTGCCTGATGGAGCTGCTGTTGGACATTTGCTGGGGCTGCACATGGGGACCTGTTCATGGAGAAAAGACAGTGAAGAGAATAGAGGAGATACCTGTAACCAAAATCAAAGCCATTTCCCTATAACCTCCCCTGAAAAACACACAGACACACTTTTGTTTAAGAGTTCTGGGGTTTTCTTTTTAATTCCCCCCTGCTCTCCTGGTTTTCTTGGATATCAGAAACCCTCAGCATTTCTGCTGCCCTCAGGGTAGAACAGAGTCCTGTGAGGCAAGATAGATGAGTGGAGACTGAGGGGAGATGGTCTGTCATTCTGACCTGTTTGGAGTTTCTCTGGGCTTTAAACTTTTTCAGGAGGAGGATGATCACCTTCCCATGTTTCCCTAAAATGTCACCAGGCACTGCTGAGAGCAGATGGATCCACCAGCCCAGCTCCACATTTGTAGCCAAGGACTCACATTGCTCATTTCACCAACCCAGAGCATTTTCAGTGTCACAACACCTCTGCCTTTCCCCATCAATCTTATAACTCAGAGATGCTCTAGGACAGGTTTGCACCCTGGATTGAAGCTCCCAGCTTGGACTGAAATCTCAGGGAGACTTCAAGTGTCCTTATGATGGCATTGATTGAGGGAGATGCAGCTCCTTCCCTGGCTGCACTGACAGCATTGCCCAGAGCCGGGCACTGGGGACAGCGTCACCCTGAGCCAGCTGTGCCCCCTGCCAGAGCCCCCCAGGGCCGGGCAGCTGCTCCCAGCCCTGTGCTCTGCAGAGGAACTGGGCCCAGGGGCTGCAGAGCTGCCCCATGGCTCTGCTGCAGCTCTGCCTGCACAGGAGGGGCTGCACGCCTTGGAACCCTGGCCCTGAGGGCAGAGGCTGGGCTGGGGCACAGGAGGGAGGGGCTGCACTGCAGGGGATCCTGTGGGCATCTCTAAACTCTCCCTGCCACAGCATTGCTGGGTTTTGTTTTCTCTCATTGCCTGATCTTCTCTCTGCTTCCTGGAGATTTTCCTCCTGCAGGTGTTTCCCTGTGCCTGATCTCTCCCTGCCAGCACTCACAGACCCCAAATCTCTGTGCACTCTCCTTGGCCTGACAGAACCCTGCCTGTTTGCAGGGCACTGGCTGGGGGCAGGTTCTGTTTGCAGCTTGGAGAAAGGACAGCTCAGACTGAGCCTGATGGGTCCAGCAAAGGTGATGCTGGTGCTGTCCATGGGCAGAGTGGCTGAAAGCACATTAGGGATCTCCTGTGAACCTACTGATCACTAAAAGTAACAGTTCAGATGTCTCAGGCACTTGTCAAAATTCATAATCAACCTTTAATATTTATCCCCCCTCCCTGCCATTCTCCAATAGTAGGAAACTGAATACAAAGTCTTTGGAAATTTCCTCATTTTTATCAAAATCCTTGTCTTGAAAATATTCTATGACTGATGAGAACCCCTCAGCATGTCAGAGCTTCATGAGCATTTCACCTCCCCTGCACCAGAAATACTCAGAGTTGTACTCACAGGCTCTGTAGGCATTGGGATGTTCCAGCTTTAGGAGATGGCTCCAGGAGCTGCAGCTGCATTGTCCTGCAGCCAGAGGTTCCTGTGCCAAGGGCTGGCAGTGATTCTGCCCCAGGCACTTCTCAGCACCTTCCCAGCCCTGACTGATTGAAGCTCTCTGTGCCTCTGTGCTGTGCCCGGGCTGGCTGCAGGCAGTGCCCCAGCCCTGCTGGGCTGGCAGAAGAGCTGCTCATCAAGAGAAATGTGCTTTTGAAGCTCTTCTTGGTTACCAGGAGCTGCCTCTGTGCCAGGAGCCCAGCCCAGCTCAGCAGCACAGACACAGCACAAGGACTTTAATGAGCCTCTGGGGCTTTGTGCTCAGGCCCTGAACATCAGTCCCTGAGAGGGAGCTGAAGAAACCTCTCCAGAACTCCAAGTCAGAATCCAACTCCAAAGTTTCTTGGACTTTTAATGGGTCCCACTGAGGGACACAACTGAGAAAGTGTCCCCAGGCCCCAGGCAGAGCAGAGAACTGCAGGCAGTGATGACAGGTGGGGACAAAGAGAAGCCAAGTCTTGGTGCCCTGGGGCACAGCAGGGTCTGTGCCACCAAGGGCTGGGAGGAGACACCTTGTCCTGAGGCCCTGGGGCCTCCTGGCACAGCCCCAGCCAGGCTGGGCACTGTCAGCCCCTTGTCCTGCCCTCAGCATCCCCCCCTAGCCCACATCCCAGTGGCCTCCAGGATCTGCTGGAAGGAGTCCCTGGGGAGCCTTGCTCAGCAATGGCCCTGGGGGCTCCTTCATGCTCCCCTGCAGGGACTGCAGGTTTTTCAAAGGACTTTGGGTTTGGCTTTTGCCTTGGAGTCTCTGAGAGGTTTGTGCAATCATGGCCTCCAATTATTTGCTGTAATTAGTCCCTGGAGAGGCTTTGTCAGTAACAACACTCAGTGGGGCTCATTAATGCTTCAGGGTACTTCAGTTATTTTAAGGTACTTGGTGTTTCCCTTTTGATACAGACTCTGTGAGAGGTTTGTGCAATCATGGCCCCAATTATCTGCTTTAATGAGTCCCTTGAGAGCTTTGTACTGACACTCAGTGGGGCTCATTAATGCCTTGAGATACTCAAGGTTTTTTAAGGTACTTTATGGATTTAAGAATACTTTTTAGGTACTTTTAAGGATTCTCCTTCCCACACTGAGTCTCTGAGAGGTTTTTGTGCCATCCTGGCCTCCAATTCTCTCCTCCAAGGAGTCCATGAAGAGCCTGTGTTGGGTATCTTCCCCTTTCTGTTTTACAACAAAGATGGAACTGAAAGAATTTTTGTAAGACTTTCTAAAAGCATCCAAACAAACATGGGACAATTAACAATACAACAACAACCACTAAGAGAATTAATAGTCCTGTTTTAGCTAGACATCATCCAACCCTTTAGTCCCTTGGATTGGAAGAGTTTATTGAACCAGTCTTTGTTTTCCACTTGAAGCTTCTTGAACCCTTCCTTCAGTACCTGAATGCTCTTGTGGATTGACTCACTGTGGCTGGAGAGGTTCATGCAACACATGCCCTCAGAGTCTACACAGCCATGCCCATGTGCCCAGAGTAAAAACTCTATCGCTGTTCTGCAAGGTGGCATGTCTGATGGTCTCTATGTCTGAGAGCAGGCCACTCAATGTGAGGGAGGTAGCATTGGTTTGCTTACTTAACAGGCACCCAAGATGGTCTAATTGTCCTAAAGCTTTAGCTGCAGCCACCCAAGGTAGTCCAAATTGGGGTGCTACCATCCAATACCTGGATTAAAGCTTTCAAAGCCATCTCTTTGATATCATCCAATACTCCTCTGGGGATACCTGCTGCTTGATCATCTGGTAGGCTGTGTTGTCCTTCTCCAGCTAGATGGTTGATTGTCAATTCCACCCTTGCCTCATTATTAGCATAGTCTGCTATTAATTGATTTAGTAAACACTTCCATGCCCCTTCCCACAAAGTGTATTCTGTAGGTGACTACAACATGGTCATATTATGTTTTAAATCATAGGTGGTTTAGACATGTGCTGTAAACATGGCCCTCATTAGGCCATTAAAACAAGGTAAGTCCTTCCTATGGTCTTTAGCTGCCCTACACAGATCCTTGATTTCCCCATAAACCAATGGCTGATACCTGGGATTCTGCCCCCTTCTTTCATAACATACAGGGGCAATGAGGAGTTTTGAGACTATTTGCCAGTCTCCTTCCTTAACTGCTTCTTTCCAGATCCTTTCCTAGGGATCTTCTGGGGTTGAGGGGCAAGGTGGCTCTGGGGAATCCAAACTGTCTTCTGGGGAGGAAGAATAACTTGGAGCAGAAACATTTGGATTAGAAATAGTGTGACAGTTGGGCTTAGTATCTTTGATCATGAGGTTATATTGTTGCCAGAGGGTGAGGCAAAGGGCGCTGCCATTTAGTCAGGTGTTGGGGAGGAAGGGCCTTGATTTAGGATGGCAGACTTCCAGGGTGGAGTTCTGGAGGCATGGCCCAGGGTGAAGGTGGAATGATTGACAGTGGGGCATGACCCACAGTTGTGGGGGTGGAGTCTGGAGGTTCGTTCAGGGCGGAAGAGAAGGTTGTGGTAGCAGGAAGTGGAGGAGCCAAGATGGAGAGAGGATGGTCGGGCTCCTGAGCCATTTAATTTTCCATGATCCACCAGGCTCCTTCCATCTTGAGTCTCCAGGCATGATGCTCCAAGACCACTTTGGCCATTGCCATCTTGGACCATTGGTGGAAGGTCTGAGAAAGGCAGGTTTGAGGGGAGGTCCTGAGTTAGGAGTGACCAATGGATTGAGTTTTCAACACACTGCTTGCTGGTGAAGGGTCTCAAGGATGGTGTGGAAGATGGGGAGCATGCACAATTGAGGTGCAATGGGGTCCCTTTTGATCGAAAGGTTGTACAATTTAATTCCCAATGAATCCCAAAATTCAGTGGTATGGATTTTTTCAGCAGAGGCATCTGGAAAATTTTTAATGATCCATCACATGATTGATTTTAATTTGTTCTTTGAAAATATTTTGCCATGATCAGTGAGAATTAAAGCATCAATATATGCTCCTTTCTACTTTGGACATCTGGCTGCCCATTTTTCTCTTTCTCCTCCTTTGGAGGAACAGCCACCAGAACACCCCAAATCAATTATGGGACATGGGTGCATATTGTAAAAACACAGTGGCAAAATGGGCAATAAATGTCTTGCATTTCCCCAAACCCACCTGCAATCCTATGCAGGTGAAACTGTTTGTTGTCCCTGCAGATCCTGGGCAAGGTCCCTTGAAGCAACAATGAATCCACTGGGCCCAGCACAATCCAAAATCCCAGGGAGCACTGGCCTATCCATCAGCTAAACCCCAGCTGACGTGACACAGGGGGAGCCCTGAATGTCATGGTCCCTGTTTGGGCACCAAATGTCACAATGAAGGTGGCTGCAACAAACCTCTCTGGTTCCCTGACTTCAGGGCAGGGTGGCAAAAATGAAAAGGAGAGGATTTCAATGGAGTTGCCCAAAAGAAACTTTAGTAACAGGGTGAAAAACAATAAACATGGAGAAGTCAAGAACAGTACAAGGGGCAGGATCCAAAGACCTGAGACAAAGGGGAAGCAACAACATATACACTTGGGGGTAGAACACTCTAGAACAATAACCATATAGGGAAACAAGTAACCAATAGGGGGGAGTAGAACTTGGACAACTTAGCATAACAACACTAAAGGCTTATGGGGAACTCTCAAGCTCACCCTAAGTTAAACAAATGATTCCCAGGGCTTGAAACTCACGCCCAGTTCTTCTGGGGTAAAATATGGCTGATTCTTACTTACAGCTGGGCTAAGTACCACACCACTGCTTTGCACTGACCCCTTGGGACCATGTGGCCCAACAGAGCGACAGTGATGTCCTTGGTTCCACAAGGTTCTACAGTGTCACAATGGTCCCTTGGATCCATGGTGCTCTGCAGTGTCACAATGGCCCCTTCATTTTACAAGGCTCCCAATGTCAAATTGGTCTCCATAGGAAGGAAATCACAGAGCCCCATGTTTCAGGAGCTGATGAATGGCAACCACCAGAGGCCAAGGCAAGCTTGACCTGTCTGTCCTGGCAGGTTTGCTTGGAGCAACCCTTGGATATTTGAAATTATGAATGTGGAGTCCTAATTTCAAAACATTAGTGCCTGGAGAAGAGGGATGTTTTTCTTCCATAAAAAGAAAAGCAGGGAGCCCTTTCCAGTGTTTGGAAAATAGGTGAGTGCTGGCACTCAGGAATGAAAGACCAGCCAGACCTGTCTGTCCTGGCAAATTTTGCCTGGCAGCAATCGGATACACAGAAATTTGGAGGTGGAATCCTAATTTTGGCCATGGATGCCTGGAAAAAATGGACAGTTCTTTTCCATAAAAAGAAATGCCCAGAGCCCCAGTGTTTCAGGGGCAGATGGGAGTGGCCTTCCCCATTCCAAGGTCACCCAGATCTGTCACGTGACCCCTGGGAGGCCAAGGCAGCCACACCTAATTCATGTTCCCTTGGTTCCACAGGGCCCTGCAGTGTCACAATGGTTCTCTTGCTTCCATGATGTCCTCTGGTGTCATAATGGCCCCTTGATTACACAAGTCCTTAAGGATCTCAATGGCCTCCATGGTTCCGCAAGGCCCCATAGTGTCATAATGGTCTATTGGTTCCATGAAGCCCCTCTGTGTCACCATGGCCCCTTGGTTCCACTGGGGCCCAGTAGTGCAACAATGATCCCCTTGGTTCCACAAGTTCCCATAGTGTCACACTGGCCCCTTCCTTCCATGAGGCCCCGCAGGGTCACAGTCGCCTTTGGTTCCATGGGGCCCCACAGTGTCACAATGGTCTCCATGATTCCACGGGGCTTTGCATTGCCACAATGCTCTCCAAGGATCCACGGTGCCCTGCAGGATCACAACGGCCCTTTGGTTCCACGAGGCCCTGAAATGCAGCAATGGCCTCTTGGTTCCACAAAGCCCTGCTGCTGGCCTCTTGGGACCATGTCAGAACCCACAATGATGTCTTGGGACCATGAGGCCCAACAGAACCACAAAGATGTCCTTGGTTCCATGAGGCCCCACAGTGTCACAATGGCCCTTGGATCCATGGTACCCTGCAGGGTCACAATGTTCCCCAAGACTCCACAGTTCCACAAGTTCCTACAGTGTAACAGGTTCCACAAGGGCCTGCAGTGTCACCATGGCCCATTGGTTCCACAATGCCCCACAGTGTCACAATGGTCTCCATAGGAAGGAAACAAGTGAGCCCCAGTGGTGCAGGGGGGCAGATGAGAGGCAGTCACCAGAGGCCAAGGCTAGCCAGACTTGACTGTATGGCAGATTTTGTCTGGGAGTAACCCTTGGATATAGAGAATTTTAGACACAGAATCCCAATTTTGGCCATGGGTGCCTAGACAAGAAAGACAGTTCTTTTTTCCATAGGAATAAAAGCACAGAGCCCCAGTGCTTCATGGTCAGATGGGAAGTGGCCCTTGACATGTCAAATTCAGTGGGACCTGTCAGACAGCCCCCCCAGGAGGCCAAACCAGGCAGACCTGTTCCATGTTCCATTGACTTCATGGGTCCCCAACACTGTCACAATGGTCTCCTTGATTCCATGAGGTCTGGCAATGTCACAATGGCTTCTTGGTTTCATGAGCCCCAACAGAGTCACAAGGGTCCATTGGCCCATGTGCAGCCCCTGCTGTGAAACAATGGCTCCTTGTTTCTATTTTAAATCAATCACAATCAAACCACAGTTTGATCATTGATCCTTGCTTCCATAGGGCCCATGATTTGCACAATGGTCTCCTTGATTCCATGATTCCTGGATTCCACAGTCTCACCATCGTTTCCTTGGATCTCCATTGTCACAACTGACCCATGGTTCCATGAGGTTCCATAGTGTCACCATGGTCGCTGTCAGAGGCTGGATGAGATCGATGTCCCGAGACACCTTGGGATGCTCAGAATGCCCGTGTGGGGCCAGGGCCGGGTCAGGCCTTGGTTTGTGGTGGGACAGAGCCCCGCCCCCAGCCCTGGCCTGGCAGAGCTGTCAATCACACAGCAGGGGGATGTGCCCAGCTGTTAATGCAACCAGCTCTGATTGGCCCAGCTGTCAATCAATCAATCACACACTAGCAGCTGGTGCTACCCTGGCTCTGATTGGACAAACATCTGGCAGTCCCACCCCAGGGGCAGGCCCATGAAGGCCCAGGGGGTTAAAAGCCGGAGCACGAGGCCAGCCCATGGTCTGGATCCTGCCTTCTCTCTGGGGTTCCTCTGTTGGCAATGCTGGAACCCCAGCAAGTTGGTACCTATGTGTGTGTTTTCTATGTCTTTCTTTGGATCTTCTGTCTTTCTGTTGTTCTCTATTTCTTCTCCTTCTAATCCTACTTACCTGGAACATTTTTGGGTTAAATGGGCTCACATGTTAAGGGTTAAAGGTTTTTAGGTTAAATGTGTAGGAATCCAAGGCACAGGGAATATTTCTCTGTCTGCTCTGAGGAGTCCTGACCCCCAGAGAAACACTGCCTTTCACCTTCACCCATGGAGAGGACTTCCAAGACTTTGAGACAGATAGGAATTTACCAAAGTGTGAATAGATTAGAGGGGAGTATACTATGTCCTTTGGGTGAGAAATTTAGGTTCTGAGATTTTTAGTATGGTGTAGATAGGAAGCAAAATGGAGGAATTGGGGTGTAGTCCCTGTCTTCTTCTTCATCTACTCCATTTCCTGCAGTGTTGGTGGTACAGGGTGATTGGTCAAGGAAAGCACAGTGCAGAGAGGTTATGTGGACAGTCAAGGATGAGTTATTGGTAGATAAGTAGAAATAATGTATGTTTTAAGAGTTAATTGGATGAGACAACTTTAAAAACAGCCTTGAAACCCCGTGTACATTTTAGAGCCATTTTGGGGTGTGGCTTTCCAGCATGCTGAGCCAGCCTGGTGTGGACAGCAATGCAAAACTTTAGATAAGATAACAAAAAACAAGAAGCTGAAGACTGAAAAAGTCCCATGCATCTCCTTTTACCTGGCACAGAACTGCTATAGGAGGGTTTCCCCATCCAGGGAGCCCCCAGAAAGGCCCAACATAAAACAAACATCAATAACTGGTGGGCCCTTACAATGTTTGAAATAGGTTGGCTTTTTTTTCCATAAAAGTTGTTTACTGAAGGGTGTTGTCTTAATTGGCCAATCATGTGAAATGTGTTGATTAAATGACCAATGAGGTCCACCTCCTAGCAAACCAAGGTATAAAAAGAAGAGGATTGAAAAAAGGTGGGCTTTTAGCCCTTAGCCTTCTGATCTGATCTGAGTCTGTGTCATCTCTGACTCAACAGTGACATTTGGGGATCTATGAGGGCTATTGGGGATCCTTTCTGCACCCCCAGACCCAACAGGAGCTTCTCTAATAAACTTTGCCTGAAGCTCCCACTGTGCCCATGACAGGAAACCCTGTGAGTGTCTGGGACATCCCAGCTCTTTGGCAGCCTGGGGACTCCTGGGATGTCACCTGGGGCCCCCCAGAAGTGCCTGTGACAGAAGGAAAGAATGGGAAAAGCCTGAGCAGGTTTCCTGCCCCAAACAAAATCTGGGACCACCTGCTCAGTCCAAAACTTCCATGGAATGGTGTTCCCAGATGAAAGATGAGAGCAGAAAGCCTGGAAGCAGAATTCCCAGGGGGGTCTTGCATCTGCCTTTCTGAATCCCAGCTTTGCCTGATCTCTGTTGCAAGGTCCCCCCTGATGTCACCATGGAATGCTGTTGGGAATGGCTGTGAAACTCTGACCACAGGGCTCTTTTTGAATCATTCGGAGAAAACCCTGGGAGGTCTCCATGGAGCCCTGTGTCTCTGCCTGTGACATTCCAGCTCTGGAACAGCCTGGAGACTCTTGGAAAGTCCCCATGGAACCCCTCTGAGGGCCTGTGACAAATCTGATCCTTGGCATCAGGGAACCATCACCCAGCCCCCCCCATTGCTATGGTCAGTTTCCATGGCAACCATCACCAGCCCCCAATGTTGCTATGGTCAGTCCCTTGGCAGCTCCATGGAGACCCCATGCCAGGGTGGTTGCCATGGACACCAGCTCAGGCCTGCAGCCAGAGCCCATTGCCATGGCAACCATTGGCAGTCCCATCCCCAGGCTCATGGGATCCCAGAACCACAGAATTGGCTGAGCTGGGAAGGACCCATCAGGATCCTCGAGTCCAACTGCTGGCCCTGCACAGGACACCCCAACAATGCCAGCCTGGGCCTGGCAGCACTGTCCAAATGCTGCTGGAGCTCAGAGAGCCCTGGAGCTGGGACCCTTCCCTGGGGAGCCTGGGCAGGGCCCCAGCAGCCTCTGGGCAAAAACCTTTTCCTGACATCCAACCTGAGCCTGCCCCGACTCAGCTGCAGCCATTCCCTCCACTCCTGTCCCTGGGCACCAGAGGGAAGAGGTTCCCACAGCCCCAGCCAGGGACCCGCTCCCAAGGCTGTTGCCATGGCCACCAGGGCTGGGACCAGCTGGGATGCTCACAATCCATGGGGCACGGGGTTCAGGAATGGGATTCCCCAATTTCCTGCTCCCACTAAAACCAAAATGCCCTCACTGCCCTCCCCCCCCCCCCATGGAAAGCACAAAAGGCAAAGATCCCAGGCTGGGATAAGAACAATTTATTGGGAACAGCAATTTTGATAAGGAACAAACAGGAACAAAAAAACAATATTGATAACAGAAGGGATAAGAAAAACTTTTTAGGAAAAAACTAAAACACAACTGACTGGCTCTTCCCAGCCATATTTTTCCCCTGCCTGGAAAGGACACCTTCTCCTCCTTCAGGGAGAGAGAGTCCCTTTCCTGCCCCTGGCAATGACCTGAGGTGGGAGTGAATGTAATGACAGGGCCATGGCCAGACCCTCATGTTCTTCAATCCCACATCATGTCATTGGGAGGGGCAGGAAAAGGGACAGGTGTCTTCCCAGCATGGATCACAGGGGAACATGGATCACCAGGGCTCTTCCCAATGTGGGGTCTCCAATGGGGATGAAGTTGGAGCAGTGCATGAAAAGATCTTCCTCTGTTTCTGCACTTGCAGGGCTTCCTTACCCAATGCCTCCATTGGTGTCTGGTCAGGGATCAGTTGGGACCTCATGGAGAAGGTCTTCCCACACTGGGGACACTGTCTCTCCCCAGTGTGGTGTCTGGTGATGAGGGTGGAGTTCTGCAGTGAAGCCCTTCCCCAGTCAGGGCAAATCTGTGTGAATCCGCTCATGCTTCCCACACAGGAGGGACACTCATGGGGCCTCTCCCCAGTTGTGTGGATGCGCCTCCCCAGTGTGGATGCCTGATGATGAGGTGGGAGTTGTGCTTGAAGCCCTTCCCACAGTCAGGGCAGCAGAAGGGCCTCTCCTCTGTGTGAATCCGCTGGTGCTGGAGGAGATTGGAGCTGGTCTGAAACCTCTTCTGACACTTGGGACACTCATAGGGCCTCTCCCCTGTGTGGATGCGTTGGTGGATGATGAGGGTGGAGCTGCAGCTGAAGCCCTTCCCACATTCCCCACACTCATAGGGCCATTCCCCAGTGTGGATCATCTGGTGGCTGATCAGGGTGCTGCTCTGCCTGAAGCTCTTCCCACACTCCAAGCACTTGTGGGGCTTCTCCCCATCATGAAGCTGCTCATGGACCACCAGCTCTGAGCTCTGGCTGAAGCTCTGTCCACCTTCCTGGCTCAGGGTGGGTCTTTCCTCCTCAGAGCATCCTGGGCTGGGTTTGGAGCCCCTCCTCCTGCAGGATCTCTCGGGCTTCTCCTCCCTGTTGGAATTCCTGTGCCATGGAGTCACTCAAAACAGCCTCTTCCACAAGGCTCTGCCGTGGGGATTTTTCCTCTCTGGTCTCCATCCTCAGCTCCTTGTCTGGGGGAGGAAGGACAAGGAGAGGATGGGATTTGCCTCCATGCCAGAGGGAAGGGGAAGGAGATCCCCCCAGTGCATCCCCAGCAGGACAGCGTTGGCAGCAGGGTTGTCCTGCAGCCAGGGGCCATGCTGGGCTGGGAGATGGAGCAGGAGAGAGGGGGAAAGGGCACTGACTTCCTCCTCACCTGCCTGGGTGTCCCAGGGCATCTTCATCTTCTTCCTCACAGCCTCCTCCTCCATCTGGCAAAGGTTTGGGAATGGGAAATCCTGTTTTGGGAGAAAAACAAGGGATGAGTACATTGAGTTTTTTACTGGTTTGAAGGCAAACCTGGGGGAGAATCTAAACCAGAATTACAATTTAATAAGAAAAAATGAAGATCAAGGCAATGATACAGAAACACTGCCTTAAACTGACAGAGTCAGGATATAACCTGACACCCTGTTGGTCAGGGTGGTGGCAGCAGTCCCATTAAATGGTGGCTGCAGTCCTGTTGGAGTGATGAACGTGATTCTGTTCTGTCAGCAGTGATCCTGTAGAAGGGTCTGGTCTTCCTCTGAAGGTCCAGTGGTGGTTATGGAGCTCTTGTCCTCTGGGAATCCAGTAGGCAAGCTGCTCCTGGTGTTGAAAGCCTCAGCTTATATCCAGGTAGGAATGCTTGGATCCTCCCCCTGGGCAGAGCATCCCACAATGGGATGATGGAATTTTATCAGTCCTGCAGTGACACTCAATGGCCCATTCACAGAAGATATCTCCCCTGGAGGGCGTTATCAGGGCTGAGTCATGGAAGAGATAAAGAACACTGCCCCACCTGTTTATAGCAGTTGATGAAGATGGGGATTGAAAACATGCATTTGGTTACATCTTGCATTGCAACCTGAAACAGTGGGGTAATCCCTGCTCAGGGGGTGAACACCACCCCCTTACCCAAACTGGCTCAGGTGTAAAACCCCCACCCTGGGAAGGCCACACACACAGGGGACAATGTCACACTTGCCCTGCCCCAGGGGAGGTCTCTGTCCCTGTCACTCCCTTGCTGTCCCCCCTTTTCTCTTTCTTTCCATCTCTCTCTCTACCTCACATTTACTGTTCAATAAAATCCACTTTGGATTTGGTCTCATTATCACCTTAATTGGGGCAGAGGCATCTCTCTAACAATTTTCTTAACCAGATTGTGACATTATTTTGGCACAGTGAGTTCAGGGCACTGTTGTCTGACCCCAAGTGCCTTTGACAAAAGCATGGTTCCCTCCTCTGAGGAGGTTGTGAGTGTCTCTGGAGGAACTCAAGGAAACTTGGATGCAGCTTCCTCTGTGCGACTTATAGGAGAGCTGATGAGGAAAATGGCTGTTGTGGGTGGCCAGTGAAAAAGAGAATATTTTGTTGTCCTTCCTTGAAAAGTTTGTTAAAATCACTGGAGGAAAGGGAGCAAATGTTACCAGTGAGACTGACAAGGTTCTTTCACTCCGAGGTGAGGAACACAAGGCTGCTAGAAGTCCCACAAGAAGCCCAGCTCAAGTAGCTGAATTGCCAAATAACTCCGAAATTCACAGGCTTGGGGGTTTTGCCAAATGTGAGAATCATTGCTCTCTTCATCCCTGTCACCTTTGTGACAGCTACACAGACTTTTCTTCCTTTTAATAATCTGTATTGGGCTGAATTTCCACTTTTCTTTTATTGAGAATGTGCCAGCAGCTGAGCTGGAGCTGTGCAGGAACCAATGAAACTTGGAATTGCCACAAAATTGCTTCTATTGTCAGTTTATTCATGTTTGGGATTTGTTTGTGTTTTCATCACACGTAACTTGTGGAAAATTCATATATTCATCAAAGTATTTTATGCAGAGTTAAGTTTGATTTCTACCAGGTTTATTTTTTCCAGTGCCCAGGAGATGCTTGAGGGGTCTCTGTGCCTCTCACCCTGGGGGATGCTTGGGAGGGGTTTAGGGGGGGTTGTCCCTGTCCCTGTCACCCCAGGCCATTCCCCAGGGGGGTCCCATCATTCTCACCCCAGGGAATGCCCCAGGGGGTCTCCCTCCCTCTCACCCCTGGGAATGCCTGGGGTGCCTGGGGGTCTCCTGGGCAGTCTCTGTCCCTCTCAGCCCAGGGGATGCTCAGGGGTCTCTGTCCCCTCACCCTGGGGATGCTCAGGGGGTCTCCATCCCTCTGGCCTCAGGGAATGCCTGTGCAGGGCTGGGGACCAGGGGCTCTGTGTCCCTCTCACCGCTGAGGGTGCTCGGGGCTGGGGGGGCTCTCCGACCTTCTCACCCCTGGGGAGGCCGGGGGGGTCTCTGTCCCTCTCAGCCCTGCTGTGACCCCACCCAAACATCATCGGGGTCAGAGGGACAGAGACACCCCCAAACCCCCAGAAGGGCTGAACCTGGGATTTGGTTTGGGGCTGAGGATTTAGGGAGGGGCTGGAATTGGGTCTGGGCTTGGAGTTGGGGCTGAGATTTGGATTAGAGCTGGGGTTGGGGTTAAGGCTAAACATGGGATTGGCTTTAGGGCTGGGGTTGGGATTCAGTCTGGGGCTAGACAAGTTTGGAAGTGGGATGAGATTAAATACAGAACTGTGAGTGTGTCTAAACATGGAGTGAGATTGAGACCAGGATCAGGGTCAGGTTTGGGACTGAGCTCACCAAGAGCAGGACAGAGGGGATGTCACTGCAGGATGTCCCTGGAAAATCCTGGTTTGGGGAAAAACAAGGCACCTCCAAACATGGGGGGGCAGGGATTCCTGCCCCAAGATCCAGGTGCTCCCACGTTACCTGCCCCCTCAAAACCAGGTGAGCAAAAGCCCTGAGGGGCAGCCCCATTTCCAGTCTCACCCTTGGGGCTCTGGGATCAGCCCCCCATCCCTGTGGACAGCTGGGACAGGATGAGGGATTTCCACCCCCCCTTCCTGTGGAAGGGTGAAGCCCAGCTGCCCGGAGGTTTTTCTGGGGTCCCCTCCCCCTCAATCAGCTGAGGATGTCAAACTCCCCACTGGAGCAGTCCTGGTTTCCCTGTTTTGGTAAAAAAACTGCAGCCTGGAACATCCACCCAGAATGAAAATTTCTGACAGCCCTGCTGAATGACAAAATTTTCCTTGGAGGTTTGTGAGAAAAACCTGGAGGAAATTGCATTTTGATAGGAAAAAAATGAACAAATTAAAAAATTCTTTTGCTGTCCCATTCATTTTCAAACAGTTCCAGTTCTGTTTTCAGAGTGCCACCTTCTCAGCTGATTGTGTTTGTGTCCTCCTTTCTCTCCTGCCAGTCTTTCCCTGCTCTGTTTCTCTCTCAGTGTCTCCCTTGGCCCAGGGCAGCTCCCACCAAAGGGAGCCTGCCCTGATTTCATTCCCAGTCCAGAGCTAACAACAACCATGGGTGAAGTTATGAAGGCTGGCAGTGAAATGTCACTGGAAGAAAGCTCCACTTGGCCTTTGGCTCCTTCTTAAAACTTTGCCTTCCAGGGCAGGAACATCTTTTCTGGCTGGGAAAGCAATTCCAGCCCCTGGGAGTGTGTGTCCCTGGATCCCAGAGGGGCATTCCTTAGAGGCTTAAGGGTGCTGCTCCTGTTTTGCCTCCCAAGGAGCTGTGCAGGGCCAGGGACAAGTTCCAGGGATCTTTTCACAGGCTCCCAGAGCACAACAAAAAGGTGGCTTTGCTGGACATTTTCCAGCAATCTCTTCAAACTTCAGGAAAGCAGAAACAACATGAAAAGAGGAGGAAGGCAAGCAAGTCCCCGATGAAAATCCCGGAAGGATAATGGGGCAGAAAACTCCCTATGCAAATGGACTAAAATTTATAAAAAGAGAGATCTCCTCTGCCCCAGTTTGCTCCCAATGAGAGCCATCCTGGCAGAGCCAAACTGTGGATCTGCTCGAACTTGGATTTGAACTGAACAAGAAAAATCCACTTTATTTCTCTTAGCTCTGAAAGAAATCTGGGAAGAGGGTCTCAAGGCATCACAACAGTCCAGGAGCCAGGGAAATGGAGGAGTCAGAGGGCAGTTTCTGAAAAAAACTGCAAAAGGCTTCCTCCCGGACTCTTCAGCTCCCAGGGACCAGCCTTAAAGGTGCAGAACTCATTTCTGGGCAAACAGGAGCCAATCAGAGGACGCGCATCAACAAGTCACCCAACCACACGCCCCTTTCTCAGGGTCATGACTCCCGTCCCAGGCGGGCCTCCAGGCCCAGGGGTCCCCAGCTCCGGGGCTCGGGCCTTCCCCTCGGATCCGCCCCTGGGCCCCCCCTCCCCAGCCCCGGGGCTCATCGGGGATCCCCCCCCCCAATGTCCCGCCCCGTCGGCGGGGCCATCCCCAAAGGGGGGCCCCTGGGAGCGGAGGGGGGCGATCGCGGGAGGAGGAAGGACAAGCTCCTCTTGAGGAGCCTGGAGATATCCGGGGCTCGAGTCCGGGATCTGCCGGCTCCGAACGCCCCAAGCTGAGCCTGCCGCACCCCCTGCCCCTGGGAGCCGGGGCATCGCCCCTCAGCCCTCACCTGCAGGTGAGGGCTGGGGGCGAGCTCGCCCCGGGGCCAGGGGGGTCTCCAGGCTCAGCGTGCGGGCGCTCGGAGCCGGCAGATCCCTCTCGAGCCCCGATATCTCCTCTCCCAAGAGGAGCTTGTTCCCGCATTCCCTCCGCTCCCAGCCCAGGGAGGGTCCCTTTCCCACCGGGATGGCCCGGTACCCCGCAGGGGCGGGCTGCTGGTTTTGGGGATCCCCGATCGGCCCCAGGGGCTGTGGAACAGGGGCCCAGGGGGGACCCAGGGAAGGGGCGATCCGGAGCTGGGGCCCCCTGCAGCCCCAAGATGAGGCTCCACGGGACCCCTGGGCCCTGACAGGGCCGTCCTGGGGTGACTTGAGATGCTCGGCGAGAAAAGGTCTGGTTGGCCCAGAAATGAGTTCTGCACCCTTTGATTGGCTGGTTCTGAGAGCCAAGGGGAGGAGGAAGAAGCTGCAGTTTGTTTTCAGGAACTGCTCACTCACTCCTCCACATTCCGGCTCCTGGACTGTTGTGATGCCTTAAGGAGCTGGAACAGAGGCCAGACAGAGCTAAGAGGAATAAAGTGGATTTTTTTGAAGTGCCTTCAAAGGCCCCATTTCTTGTTCAGTTCAATCCACAGTTCGAGGCTCTGCCTGGATGGCTCCAAGATGGGAGCAAAAGCACCTTCACTGGGGCAGAGATCTCACCTTTATAAGTTTTAGTCCATTTGCATATAGGGTCCCTTCTGCCCCAATCCTTCCTTCAAATTGTCGAAGTTTCATCCTCCTTGCTTCCTTGCCTGCTTCCAGCTTTTCATGTTGTTTATGCTTTGGGCCTGAAAAGCCAAGAGATTGTGTGCTTGAGAGCCCAGCTAGAGCTGGATTGTTTTGTCTTCACCCCCCTGGCCCTGATCCCAGCTCACTTAAGGCACGGCAGGAGCTGCACCCTGGGAGAACAGAAAAACCCCTTGGGATCCAAGGTATCACACTCCCAGGGGCTGACATTGCAGTTCCCAGCCAGGAAAGAGATCTCCTTTGCTTTTAGTTAGGCAAAGCTCTTGAGAAGGAGCCAAAGGACCAAGTGGAGCAAGATTTTACAGTGACATTTCAACCTGCCAGGACTGAACACCCACCCATGGTTGTTGTAGCTCCTGGATTGGGAATGAAATCAGGGCAGGGTCTTTGGTGGGAGCTGCCCTGGGTCAAGGGAGACACTGAGAGAGAAACAGAGCAGGGAAAGAGAGGCAGGAGAGAAAGGAGGACACAAACACAATCAGCTGAGAAGGTGGCACTCTGAAAACAGTCAAACTGGAACTGACAGAAAAGGTTTGGGACAGAATATTGTTCATTTTTTGTGTTGGTGAATGCTTTCTATCAAAATTTTCCTCCCTTTCTCCAAAACCTCTTCCTGATCTGGTTCAGGAGGGCTGTCAGAAAAGTTTTTCATTCTGGGTTTGGATGTTCCAGGCTGCAGCCAACCAGGAAACAGGGAATGGGATTTTCCTGCCCTGGGGAGGACATCCTCAGCTGAGGAGGGAGGAGGGACCAAAACCTCCCAGAATCCTGGGCTTCACCCTTCCACAGGAATTAGGGGGGAAATCCCTCATCCTGTCTGCAGCTGCTCCCACAGGGATGTGAGGGGGGATCCCAGAGCCCCAAGGGTGGGACACTCCAGGGCTGCCCTTTTTTTTTTCTCTCTTGGTTTTTGAAGGGCAGGACATGGGAGCACCTGGATGGACTTGGGCACCCAGCTCCCCCCCCAAAGGTTTCACAGGTGCCTTTCCCCAAACTGGGATTTTGCCAGGGACATCCTGCAGTGACATCCCCCTGTCCTGCTCTGGGTGAGCTCAGTCCCAGACCTGACCCTGATCCTGGTCTCAATCTCACTCCATGTTTAGACACACTCACAGTTCTGTATTTAATCCCATCCCAGTCCCAAACTCATCTAGCCCCAGACCCAATCCCAACCCCAGCCCTAAAGCCAATCCCATGTCTAGCCTTAACCCCAATCCCAGCTCTAATCCAAATCTCAGCCCCAACTCCAAGCCCAGCCCCAATTCCAGCCCCTCCCTAAATCCTCAGCCCCAAACCAAATCCCAGGTTCAGCCCTTCTGGGGGTTTGGGGGTGTCTCTGTCCCTCTGAGCCCGATGATGTTTGGGTGGGGTCACAGCAGGGCTGAGAGGGACAGAGACCCCCCCGGCCTCCCCAGGGGTGAGAAGGTCGGAGAGCCCCCCAGCCCCGAGCACCCTCAGCGGTGAGAGGGACACAGAGCCCCTGGTCCCCAGCCCTGCACAGGCATTGCCTGAGGCCAGAGGGATGGAGACCCCCAAGCATCCCCAGGGTGAGGGGACAGAGACCCCCGAGCATCCCCTGGGCTGAGAGGGACAGAGACTGCCCTGAGCACCCCCTGGCACAGGGGTGAGAGGGAGGGAGACCCCCCAGGCATTCCCTGGGGTGAGAATGATGGAGACCCCTGGGGAATGGCCTGGGGTGACAGGGACAGGGACACCCCCTGGGGAATGGCCTGGGGTGACAGGGACAGGGACAACCCCCCCAAGCCCCTCCCAAGCATCCCCCAGGGCAAGAGGCACAGAGACCCCTCAAGCATCCCCAGGGCACTGGACAAAATAAACTTGGCAGAAATCAAACTTAACTCTGCATAAAATACTTTTGATGAATATTTGATTTTCCCACAAGTCACATGTGATGAAAACACAAACAAATCCCAAACATGAATAAACTGACAATCCAAGCAGTGATGTGGCAATTCCAAGTTTCATCAGTTCCTGCACAGCTCCAGCTCAGCTGATGACAGGTTCCAATAAAAGAAAAGTGGAAATTTCACCCAATACAGATTATTAAAAAGAAGGAGAAGCTCTGTGTAGCTGTCACAAAGGTGACAGGGATAAAGAGAAAAATGATTCTCACCTTTGGCAAAGAGCCCAAGACAGGGAATTCAGAAGTTATTTGGGAATTTCGCTACTTGAGCTGGGCTTCTTGTAGGACTTTTAGCAGCCTTCTGTTCCTCACCTTGGGGTGAATTAACCTTGTCAGTCTCACTGGTAACATTTGCTCCCTTTCCTCCCATGATTTTAACAAACTTTTCAAGGAAGGACAACAAAATATTTTCTTTACACTGGCCACCCACAACAGTCATTTTCCTCATCAGTTCTCCTATAAGTCACTCAGAGGAAGCTGTGTGCAAGTTTCCAAGAGTTCCTCCAGAGACACTCACAACCTCCTCAGAGGAGGGAACCATGCTTTTGTCAAAGGCACTTGGGGTCAGACAACAGTGCCCTGAACTCACTGTGCCAAAATAATGTCTCAATCCGGATAAGAAAGTTGTTAGAGAGATGCCTCTGCCCCAATTAAGGCACTAATGAGACCAAATCCAAAATGGATTTTATTGAACAGTAGATGTGAGGTAGAGAGACGGAGATGGAAAGAAAGAGAAAAGGGGGGGAGCAAGGGAGTGACAGGGACAGAGACCTCCCCTGGGGCAGGGCAAGTGTGACATTGTCCCCTGTGTGTGTGGCCTTCCCAGGGTGGGGGTTTTACACCTGAGCCAGTTTGGGTAAGGGGTGGTGTTTCACCCCTGAGCAGGGATTACCCCACTGTTTCAGGTTGCAATGCAAGATGTAACCAAATGCATGTTTTCAATCCCCATCTTCATCAACTGCTATAAACAGGTGGGGCAGTGTTCTTTATCTCTTCCATGACTCACCCCTGATAACGCCCTCCAGGGGAGATATCTTCTGTGAATGGGCCATTGAGTGTCACTGCAGGACTGATCAAATTCCATCATCCCATTGTGGGATGCTCCACCCAGGGGGAGGATCCAAGCATTCCTACCTGGATATAAGCTGAGGCTTGAAACACCAGGAGCAGCTTGCCTACTGGATTCCCAGAGGACAAGAGCTCCAGAACCACCACTGGACCTTCAGAGGAAGACCAGACCCTTCTACAGGATCACTGCTTTGACAGAATCACGTTCATCACTCCAACAGGACTGCAGCCACCATTTAATGGGACTGCTGCCACCACCCTGACCAACAGGGTGTCAGGTTATATCCTGACTCTGTCAGTTTAAGGCAGTGTTTCTGTATCATTGCCTTGATCTTCATTTTCTTATTAAATTGTAATTCTGGCTTAGACTCTCCCCCAGGTTTGCCTTCAAACCAGTAAAAAAACAATGTGCTCATCCCTTGTTTTTTCTCCCAAAACAGGATTTCCCATTCCCAAACCTTTGCCAGATGGAGGAGGAGGCTGTCCAAAGAGGAAGATGCCCTGGGACACCCAGGCAGGTGAGGAGGAAGTCAGTTTCCTTTTCCCCTCTCTCCTGCTCCATCTCCCAGCCCAGCACGGCCCCCTGGCTGCAGGACAACCCCACTGCCAACCCCATCCTGCCAGGGATGCACTGGGGGATCTCCTTCCCCTTTCCTCTGGCACGGAGGCAAATCCCATCCTCTCCTTGTCCTTCCTCCCCCAGACAAGGAGCTGAGGATGGAGACCATGGAGGAAAAATCCCCATTGCAGAACCTCATGGAAGAGGCCATTTTGAGCAACTCCACAGGCACAGGAATCCAACAGGGAGGAAAAAAGCCCCAGAGATCCCACAGGAGGAGGGGCTCCAAACCCAGCCCAGGGTGCTCTGAGGAGGAAAGACCCACCCTGTGCCAGGAAGGTGGACAGAGCTTCAGCCAGAGCTCAGAGCTGGTGGTCCCAGAGCAGCTTCATGATGGGGGAGAAGCCCCATGGAAGTGCTTGGAGTGTGGGAAGAGCTTCAGGCAGAGCAGCACCCTGATCCACCACCAGATGATCCACACTGGGGAATGGGCCTACAAGTGTGGGGAGTGTGGGAAGGGCTTCAGCAGCTGCAGCTCCACCTGTCATCCACCAACGCATCCACACTGGGGAGAGGCCCCCATCATCAGTGTCCCCAGTGTCAGAAGAGGTTTCAGACCAGCTTCAGACCCATCTCCTCCAGCCACCAGCAGATTCACACACAGGAGAGGGCCCTTCCAGTGCCCTGACTGTGGGAAGGGCTTCAAGCTGCAACTCCACCCTCATCATCCACCAGCATCCACACTGGGGAGAGGCCCTATGAGTGTCCCCACCTGTGGGAAGAGGTTTCAGACCAGCTCCAATCTCCTCCTGCATGAGCAGGATTCACACAGGAGAGGCCCTTCCTCTGCCCTGACTGTGGGAAGGGCTTCAAGCAAAAATCCACCCTCATCACCCACCAGCATATCCACACTGGGGAGAGGCCCTACAAGTGTCCCAGTGTGGGAAGAGCTTCCCATGAGCTCTCACTTGACCAGACACCAATGGAGTCACCAGTAAGGGAAGCCCTGCAAATGCCCCAACTGCAGGAAGAGCTTTCATGCACTGCTCCAACTTCATCCCCCATTGGAGAACCCCACGTTGGGAAGAGCCCTGGTGATCCATTTTCCCTGTGATCCATGCTGGGAAGACACCTGTACCTTTTCCTGCCCCTGCCAATGACATGATGTGGGATTGAAGAACATGAGGGTCTGGCCATGGCCCTGTCATTACATTCACTCCCACCTCAGGTCATTGCCAGGGGCAGGAAAGGGACTCTCTCTCTCTCTCCCCTGAGGAGAAGGGTGTCCTTTTGAGGCAGGGGAAATACATGGCCAGGAAGAGCCAGTTGTTGATGTTGTAGTTTTCTGTGTAAATAGTTTTTCTTATCCCTTCTGTTATCAATATTGTTTCTGTTCCTGTTTGTTCCTTATCTCGTTGCTGTTCCCAATAAATTGTTCTTATCCCAGCCTGGGATCTTTGCCTTTTGTGCTTTCCATGGGAGGCAGGAGGGCAGCGAGGGCAGCGTGGTTTTAGTGGGAGCAGGAAATTGGGGAATCCCATTCCTGAACCCCAGCCCATGGAAACCGAGCATCCCAGCTGGTCCCAGCCCTGGTGGCCATGGCAACAGCCTTGGGAGCGGGTCCCTGGCTGGGGCTGTGGGAACCTCTTCCCTCTGGTGCCCAGGGACAGGAGTGGAGGGAACGGCTGCAGCTGAGTCAGGGCAGGCTCAGGTTGGATGTCAGGAAAAGGTTTTTGCCCAGAGGCTGCTGGGGCCCTTGGGTCCCAGCTCCAGGGCTCTCTGAGCTCCAGCAGCATTTGGACAGCACTGCCAGGCCCATGCTGGCATTGTTGGGGTGTCCTGTGCAGGGCCAGCAGTTGGACTCGAGGATCCTGATGGGTCCCTCCCAGCTCAGCCAATTCTGTGGTTCTGGGATCCCATGAGCCTGGGGATGGGGCTGCCAATGGTTGCCATGGCAATGGGCCCTGGTTGCAGGCCTGAGCTGGTGTCCGTGGCAACCACCCCTGGGATGGTGTCTCCATGGAGCTTCCAAGGGACTGAGCGTAGCAACAGGGGGCAACATGGTTGCCATGATGGAACTGGTTGCCATAGCAAACACCATAGCAACAGGGGGTGATGGTTGGTGATGGTTGCCATGGAAACTGACCATAGCAACAGGGGTCCCAGACCATAGACAGGGGCTGGGATGGTTGCCTGCTAAGGATCCAGGGATTTGTCACAGGCCCTCAGAGGGGTTCCATGGGGACTTTCCAAGAGTCTCCAGGCTGTTCCAGAGCTGGAATGTCACAGGCAGAGACAGGGGGGAACCATGGAGACCTCCCAGGGCTTTCTGGGGATGGTAAAGAGCCCTGTGGTCAGAGGCAGTCACAGCCATTCCATGGTGACATCCCAGGGGACCTTGGGCTGCAAAGGCACCGATCTGTCACAGGCACTCACAGGGGCTCCATGGTGACATCCCAGGAGTCCCCAGGCTGCCAAAGAGCTGGGATGTCCCAGACACTCACAGGGGTTCCTGTCATGGGCACAGTGGGAGCTTCAGGAAAAAGCTTTGTTTCTTTATTGGAGAAACTCCTGCTGAGACATGAGATGGAGAAATGACACCCAACAGCCACCATGGATCCTCAAACCCCTGTAGGGCCCCTAGACTTCTAAAATTCCTTCTAAGAGAGGAGACTGGGAACAGCTGGATCCAATCCCAGCCCCAGACTTTGTCAAAGGTTTATATGTAAAAGATTGGAAAGGTGAAGTTGAACTTTAATACAATTTGTCCCACAGGATTAATGATGGAATACCAGATAAATTTATATAAACACAGCTCTGATTGATTCTGATCTTGATCAGACAGAAGCATCTTAACTGGATTTATTTACTCCACAGTTCAGGAGCTGTAACAATTTTTAGAATATAGTGCAATAGGAAGGAATTTTGAAGTCAACAGGGCCTTGCTGGAGTTGTTGGAGCCCATTGCAGGCAGAGCCTCCTGCTCCAGCAGGAACTGCCTTTCCTGTGCCATGAGCAGGGCAGGTCCCACTGCAGGAAAAGCCCCAGGCCAGCCCCAGCACAGGGAAGGCCTCGGGCACAAGGGCAGAGTGCCGTGCTGGGAGCTGTGCCAGGGAGAGCCTGAGGCACCAAAGGCGCCTTGGCAGCAGCAGCTGCTTGCAGGCCATGGCCAGAAGCCTCCCTTTGGCAGCCCGACCTGGTGGCCACCACTGCAGAGCTGCTGCCTCAGGGCTCATTCCTGGCTGGGCTCTGAAAAGCCACTTCTGCTCCAGGAGCCTGACTGGGAAGCCATTGGCCCCAGCACCTTGGGGACAAGATATTAATGACAAAACTCTTGATGCCAGCAGAGCCAAGGCAGGGGCAGAGGAAAGGGGAGAGCCAGGCCCAGGGGACAGGGCTGCCATGGTGATGGCTGTGAGGTCACTGCCCCTGCAGCAGCCTGGCTGCCCTCAGCAGACATTCTGGCCAGAAGCGTTGTGAGGGCACCCAGCACATCAGAGAACCCACACTACAGGAATTCATTGGGGATGAGAGGATTTCACTGGGTCAGGCTGCACAAAGCTCCTGCTCTTGGACAATTCCTGGGATGGGGAATCCACTTCTCTGGAACAACAGTTGCCATTTTGTGCCACTCTTGTAACTGTGAAATATTTCCTCTTTCTAACAAATGTAAATCCACCCTCATTCAGTTTAAAGATATTGACCCTTGTTCTATCACTGCAAGATTTAGGAGAAAATAACTTTGATCACTATTTTTCCATTTTCATAGGTCTTGGAGAGGACACAAAAATCTCCCAAGATGGGGTTTGGAGGTTGCATCACATAACCAGCAGGGAGAGGCTGAGGGCTCTGGCTCAGTGGTGTGGAGACTGAGGACAGAACAGGAATAGCCTGGGAGGGATGGAAGGGTGGTTTCAGAGAGGCCAGAGCTTTTCTTCATAGTGGGAATGAGCCTGAAGAAGACATAATAGCACCAAGGCAGCTGGGGAGGCCCAGACTGGACACCAGGAGAAAGGAATTTCCCTGCCAGGGCAGGGCTGTGGTGCAGCACATCCCCCAGAAGGAGCCTGGAACAGCCCAAGGCTTTGTGTGGGCAGGCAGAGGCAGGCAGGAGGCAGAGCTGTCAGCAAAGGAAGGGCCCAGCCAGGTGGGGCAGCTGGGGAATGCCAACAGCCTGCAGGGACAGAGGCGCAGGGCAGGGACACCATGGGACAGCCTGGGCTGCACAGGGCACAGGGATGGGCAGCAGCTGCAAGACAGCCCTGACAGAGCCAACTTGGGCAGCACTTTGGCCATGGCTGCTGGCCCTGGGCCTGAGGCCACGAGGGGACAAGTGACCCTTGCAGGCCTGGGGCCTCATTGCCTCCTTGTCCCTGCTCAGCAGCCTGGCAGGGGCCACCCCATGGTCCTGCCCTTGGCATTGCACATCCCCACATCCCAGTGCCCATCCCGGGAAGAGCCCTGAGCAATGAGGGAGGGACAGGATCTGCCTTGCCAGGGGCTGGGGCTCAGGCCTTGGCCCTTTGCATTCCTGAAACACATCCAGCTTTGCTCAGCACCAGAGACACCTTTCCCTTGTTTGTCCACATGTGTCATCACTGCCACCAGTGTTCTGCTCTACCTGGAACCTGGGGACACTTTCACATGAGTTGTGTCCCACAGTGTCCATTAACACTACAAGGAACCTCAGTGTTTCAATCTCACTTTGAGTTCTTGAGAAATTTCTGAGCCCACTCTGAGGGACTGAGTCTGATGCAAAGAGCACCAAAGCCCCAGAGGGTCATTAAAGTCCTTGTGCTGTGTCTGTGCTGCTGAGCTGGGCCGGGCTCCTGGCCCAGAGGCAGCTCCTGGCAAGGGCAGCGCTGCAGAGAGACAGCTCTGGCCAGGAGCAGCTCCTGTGCACAGCCCAGCAGGGCTGGGGCACTGCCAGGGCCCCTCAGGGACACCAGCAGGGCACAGACAGAGCTCACAGGGGCTCAGCACTGGCAGGGGCTGTGGGATGTCCCAGAGGGGGCTGTGTCACAGCAGCACCTCTGTGGCTGTGTCATAGAGGCACAGAGCAGCTGTGATGTCAGCAAGGGACTGTGTGACGTCACAGATTGGGCTATGACATCACAGAGTTTGTTGTGAGATGTCATTGAGCAGCTACAACATCATAGAGGGGACTGTGTGACATCACAGAGCAGGCTGTGAGATCATGGCATGGCTGTATGACATTAAAGAGTGGGCTTTGAGGTCAAATTGTGTGCTGTGACATCATAGAGTGGCAGTATGACATCACAGGGAGGGTTTTGTGACATCACTGAGGAGGTTGTGACAGCACAGAGCTGGCTGTGACATCACAGAGTAGGGTCTGAGGCCAGAGCGTGGATTCTGCCATCATAGAGGGTGGCTCTGTGACATCAAAGAGTGGGTTGTGACATCACTGGGTGTCAGAGTAACATCATAGAGGAGGCTGTGACATCACAGAACAGACTTTGACATCACAGGGTGAGTTTTTGACATCACAGGTGGTTGTGTGACATCACAGGGGCTGTGTGACACCACAGGGATGTGTGACATCACATGGACAGTGTGACATCACAGGGGCTGTGTGACATCATCATCACAGGGGCTGTGTGACATCACAGGATGGCTGTGTGACATCACAGGGGCTGTGTGACATCACAGGGGCTGTGACATCACAGAGGTCACTGGGAGGTCACTCTGCCCCAGCCCCCCTCACAGTTCCCCCAGAGCAGTCCAACCCTGCTCATGCACAGCAGGGGTCCCCTGTCCCCCAGGTCCCCCCTGCCCCCAGCCCCACAGCCTCCCCCAGAGGATGTTCCACGAGATCGACCCCAGAGCCTGACACGGGGACGGGGGGCCAGGGCCCTGGGGGTGGCACAGGGGGACAGGGACCCCCAGCAGCGTCCCCATGTCCCCCAGGGCCAGAGCCTGGGCCAGGCCTCCTTCACCCTGGTTCCAACGAGGCCTTGAGAGCGCTGAAAAAATCCCCAGCAAGGGATCAGCAAAAACCAGATTGAATATTAAGGGACAGCAGCACAAAGTTCCTTGGCAAGAGTCACTCTGCTCCTGACTGGACACTTCAGGCACACCAGGGAAACAAAGCAACAACAAAACCAAACAGAATCCAGGCAATCAAACCAGAAATTAACCCAGAACTGTCCCTGTGTGTGTGTGTGTGTGTGTGTGTGTGTGTGTGTGTGTGTGACACAAGGACAGTGAGGGCAAGGATAAAAGGAATACAGCCTAAAAGCTTAACAGAGCTCAAACTCAACAGGACTTAACTAAAACCTTAACCTTAACTGATACCTTCAATTTCACAATTTAGCAAAAGAACAGCACTTAACAGTATTTAACCTAACTTAAAACATAGGACTTAGCAATTTAACAGAGGAATAACATTTAATATTCAACTTAGCTAATAAATTAAATTAAACTTAACAACCTAGCAAAAGAACAACTCTTAGCAGCATTTAACTTAGGTTAGACCTTGTGACTTAACCTTACTTACTGCTATCTGGATATCTGGCTGACTCAGCTCTCCAAGGCACTCAAACCCCTCAGAGAGCAGCATTTCTGCCACATTTCCCCAGCACAGGCACTCCTGTGTGCACACAGACACAAAGAGTCAGTGCAAGGCACCTGTGAGAAATTCCCCTGAGGGCAGGGAATGCTCCCTGCTGATGCTTTGGAATCTCCCCAGTGGGCAAAGGGCTGAGCCTGGAGGAGTGGGGGATCGGCCCAGGCTCTGTCGTTGTTCGGGATCCCCGAGTGCAGCAAACGGGAGAGTTCCCGGCTGGGAGAGGCCCCACTCAGAGGGAGTCGCTGGCCCAGGAGAGCTCCAAGGGCTCCTTTTGGAGCGCTGTTTGCAGGGCCCCAAGAGAGGGGCTTCAGTCCCAGCAATGGTTCATCCTGGCCACACTTGGCACAACAGCTTTCTTTGGCAGGGTGAGAACAGGGATGTTGTGCCACTGAGGAAACAAAACCAGTTCCCAGGGCTGCTGCTCAAGGAACCAGGAGCTGGTTGGGCAGCAGCAGTGCCTGGAGCAGACAGTGTTTGTGATGAGCTGCAGAGGAGCTGAGCCCAGGGGCTGTTGGCCAAGGCCGAGGCCCAAGGAGCATTTCTCAGCTGGCAGGGCGGCCTGAGAAGGGGAGGGGGGGAATGCACCAGCACAGGGCCCATGGAACCAAGGGACCATTGTGACACTGTGGGGCCCTGTGAGACCAAGGGACCATTGTGACACTGTGGGGCCCTGTGAGACCAAGGGAGCATTGTGACACTGTGGGGCCTTGGGGACCATGTGACACTGTGGGGCCATGGAACCAGACACTGTGACTGGGCCTCCATGGAACCAAGGGGACTGTACTGACCTCATGGAATGTATTGGGAGACCATTGTGACACTGAGACCATGGGCCTCCCATGGAACCAAGGGGGATTGTGACACCAACATGTGGGGCCTCATGGAACCATGGAACCATTGTGACACTGTGACATTGGGGTCCTTGTGGGTGACACTGAACCAAGGGACCATTGTGACACTGTGGGGCCCCATGAAACCAAGGGACCATTGTGACACTTTGGGGCCCCATGGAATCAGGAGACCATTGTGACACTGCAAAGGCCTCATGGAACCAAGGGCCATTGTGACACTGTCCCCATGGAACCAAGTGGACCATTGCACACTGAGGGCCTCATGGAACCATTGTGACACCATTGTGACCATGGACACCATTTTTGACATTGTGGGGCATCAGGAACCCCATTGTGACACAAGGGGCCATTGTGACACTTTTGGGGCACCATGGAAAGACCATGGAACCACAGGAGGAACCATTTGTGACACTGTGGGGCACTCATGGAATAATGGAGACCATTGTGACACTGCAGAGGCCCCATGGAATAAGGAAAGCATTGTGACACTGTGAGGCCTCATGGAACCAGTGAGACCATTTGTGACACTGGGGGGCCCCACAGAACCAAAGGAGGACCATTGTGACCTGGGGGCCACCAAGAGGCCTTTGTGACACTGCAGGGCTGCATGGAACCAAAGGTCCATTGTGACACTGCAGGGCCTCATGTAATCAGTGGTCCATTGTGACACTGTGGAACCAAAGGAGACCATTGTGACACACCAGGGGGCTGCCAGGGTCCTGAAATTGGGGCCATTGACATTGCAGGGACCATCATGGAACAGAGGAGACCATTGTGACACTGCAAGGGCCTCTGGGGAACCATTGGGACCATTGTGACACTGCAAGGCCTCATGGGAGTCCTCATTGGGGACCATTGTGACACTGCAAAAAATACCCCCAGACACCTAGGGGGTCCACTGTGACATTGTGGGACCCCATTGAACATTGAAGGGACCAGTGTGACACACAGGTCTTCTTGTAACAAGGGGCCATTGTGACACTGCAAGGGCCTGGGGAACCAAGGCACCACCATTGTGACACTGCAGGCCCCATGGATCCAAGGCACCATTGTGACACTATGGGGGGCCATAAAACCAAGGGAACACAGAACAGGTCTGGCTGGTTTGGCCTCCCATGGACTGCCTGACTGGTCCAACTGACCTTGGCATGTTGAGGGTCTCTTCTCATCTGCTGCTGAAACACTGGGGCTCTGTGCTTTCCTTCCCAATGGAAAAGAACTGTCCTTCTGCTCCAGGCACCCGTGGCCAGGACTGGGATTTCACCTCCAAATTTCCTTATATACAGAGATTGTTTTCATGAGAATATTGCCAGGACAAGTCTGGCTGGCAGTGGTTTCACAAGGGTCACCTCTCATCTGTCCCCAAAACACTGGGGGAGTCTCCATGCTCTCCTTCCCATGGGAAAGAACTGTCCTGCTTCTCCAGGTGCCCATGGCCGAGACTGGGTTTCCACCTCCAGAATTCCCTATATCCAAAGACTGGTCCCAGACAAAATCTGCCATTCCTGACAAGTCTGGCTGGCCTTGACCTACTGAGGGTCTCACCTGACTTCCAAACACTGGGGCTCTGTGCTTTCTTTCCTATGGAAAAGAACTGTCCTCCTCCTTCAGGTGCCCATGGCCAGAATTTGGATTTCACCTCCAACATTGCCTTATTGTGACAGACTGGAGAGATTGTTGGCTCTAAACATTTCATGTGGGGGGGGGAGGAGGGGCAGGTCCAGCCTTGCCCTGCCCTGGAAACCCAGCCCTGCCCTGCCCTGGAACCCCAATCCCCCAGATCCTCTATCCCAGCCCAGCAGTGGCTGCCAGTCCCTGGCACAGCACAGGCAATGCTCCACAGCCACCTCTGCAGCCCCCAGCCCAGCTCCTGAGGGACCAAATGAGCCCAAGTCCCACCTGGGGAAGGGCCCAGGAAGACCAAGGGGTATTGAAGGCTGACCACAAGGCAAGCACACATCTTGACCCTACCTCCTCTTGGAATTTCCATCTGAACAGTGCTGGAATCCAGGAGTTGGTAGCTCTGTGTGTGTGCTTCTCTGTATCTTTTTTTGTCTTTCTCTCTTTCTGTGTCTTCTTCTTCTGTTTCTGTGCTCCTGAAAATTTTGATTAACATTAAATTGAACAGGCTTAGAGTTTGTGAAGTTGAATGGGCCAAGTCAATGCTTTGAGAAGTGTTTTTGTTGATTGAATGTCTGTTGTAGTTTGACATGAGAAGAATTTTTAAAAGTAATACAAAACTTTTTGTGACTGACAATCTGTTAAACCACTAAGATACTGAACATGCCTCTGTGAAACACAAATTTTGAAGATGAAAAAACCCAGGAACCTCCTCTTTCTTTTCCAGTCAACAACAAAGGCCCTGGCCCCCCATGGCAACTAAAGGCCCCAAACCCGGGCCACCAAACCCCATCTCAACCAAACCAAACCAAACCAAACCAAACCAAAACCAAACCAAACCAAACTCATGGGCTGAGCCCTTCCCCTCCCCAGGCTGCCCCCTCCCCATCAGCCCCATTCTAACCAAACCAAACCCCAACAACTACCAAACAGGAAAACAAAAGAGGCTACAAAACCCCAACCAGAACAAAGCCAGCCACAGCTATTAAAATCTTACCATCAAGTCCCCTCCCCCAAAAACAACTCAAACCAAAAACCCCTACAACCTACAACCCACACAAAATAACCCTACAACTAAAATTAAACACAAAACCCCACAAAAACGAACCATAAAACCAATCCTAACACAACCCAACCACAACTTCAACCACAAGTTACTGGCAGGTCAGGTGTTAATCCTTTCAATACTTCAATCCTCCCTCAAGTAAAAAGAAAAAAACAAAATACAAAATATAAAAATAAAACTGGGAAACCATCAAAGTCAGTAAAGAAGAAATTAAATCCCAAATAAAAAAGAAAAAAAATACCTTAATCTTAAAACTAAAATCCTTTTTATAAACTATAAAGAAAAAACTTTTTTTATAGCACAAAAACTATTAAAATTTTAAAATTAATATCAAACAAAAGCCTCCATATTAAAATTAAACAAATGTTAAAATAACTGTAATTTCATTTAAAGTTTAAACAGGGGAAAAAAAAAATAATCCAGTATCCCCAAGAGAAGATCTCTATTCCCAGAGATAAAAATAATTTAAAAGAAAATTATAAAAACTTTTTACCTTTAAAACTACTCATCTTTAAAACAATACCCCATAAGTTGACATGGCCCATCAACAAGCTGTAAAAAAAAGGTCTTGTAGCAATAAAAACAACTTCACAATAACAAAGTTCCCCAGACAACTGTTATCCATGACAAAATTAAGAACCACAAAAACCCTCTTTTTTCCTCTTGTAAAAAAATCTCCATAACCTTAACAAGAAAAACTTCTCTCCCAAAGTAAACTAAAAAAAGTCGATTCTATAAATAGTAAATGGACTAGAAATTTTTAGTTTAGCTTCTTTTCATTGTCAGTAAAATAAAAAAATTGTAAAGAAAAAAGTGTTCTAAAGAGTTTATTTTAATTCTTACTACTTTTTTTATAATTTACTTTTAATATAACTTTCTTAACAGACTTTTAATATTTTAAGCCTAGTTTACCTTTCTCCTAATCCTATCTCACAACAAAATAAATACATAAATAATTAACCAACACTAAAACCCACCACACTCATCAAACCATTAATTAAGAAATCTCAAGATTAGAAAAATCTTAAAATAACAAACCAAAACCACTACAAGGTCATATTAAACCTTTTGCCAAAGTTTCTCTGATTTTCTGAAGTTTCCAGCAAGGGTTGTTTTGTTGTTTTTGAGCTCCTGAGAATCTCTTGTTGGTATTTCTCCAGGGAGTCCAACTCAGAGGACACAAACAATTGTAATTCCTTTTAAATGTCTCCTTGAGAGAGTTTTTTGGGGATGGGGTCAGGGCTTGTGTGTCCTGCTTGGCACAGCCCAGGCAGGGCTTTCCCAGCCACATTCCACACTCCATTTCCCAGCTGGAGCCGCTGGTGCCTCTGAGTTGTGCTGCCCCAGCCCCAGGGACGCTCTCCTTGTCTGCCCATTCCCCACGGTCTCTGGGCAGGGATGGCCTCAGTGGGGCTGCTGACATCCTCAGCAACTTGGAGGTTGCTGCTGAATTTTCCTGCTCCAGAGGCTTGTTCAGCCTTCAGCTCTTCAGTGCAGGAATTCAGTGTCCCAGGGCTCATTAACATTCAGAACACCTGAACAAGCCAAGCCTCTGGGAATAATTTGATTTATTTTCAAATCTTTTGTGGTTAATTTGACAGATTTCAGTGTGTATTCAAAGTGAATATATTCTATTTTTAAAAAGACAATGAGAAAAGGTTTTTTTGGTCCTGTTTAGGTTTTTTTTTTTTCCTGTTAATTTTTTGATATGTGCAAATCTCCAATTGACACTGAATCCAAGTACCTCCTCATGCAGTTTGAATAGATATGAAAATCAAGACCCTTCATGGCTGACAATCAATCAGACTCTGTCCCTACCCCCACCCCACCATTTCCCCATCCAAGCCCTGGCACTCAGAGCAGCCTTGTGCAAATCTGAGCTCCCTCCAGCCCAGGCTGCACCTGCAGCTTTCAGCCCTTGGCTCCAACTCCCACCTGCTTTCCTTGGAGAAGGAGCTGCCTGAGACACAGAGGGATGTTCATTTCTTGTCAGCCAACAAAGCCAAGGGAAGGCACAGCTCCATCAAATGCAAAAGTCATTCCTCTGCTGGCCCTGTCAATCCACTTTCCACAGCAGACAGTCTCAGAGCAATGGAAAACACCTTCTGTGCCCAGCACAGAGAATCCTGTCCCCCCCCAACCTCCCTGCCCCATTCTGCCCAAGACTTGCTCTTGGGACACACGGTCACAGGCCAGAAAGTCAGGGCTCCTCCATGGCCAGAGGGAGGAAAAGAGAGAAAGGGGATGAAGAGCTCTCCTGTGCAGAGCCAAGGTCCAAGAAGCCCTGCAGTGGGAACCACAACTCATCAGGTTTGTGTCCTTTGGGCTCAGGGCCTGGTGAGACTCAGAGGCACAGAAAGGTTTCCTTCCCAACAAACACAAAATGTGAACATTTGAACAGTTTAATAAACCATCAAAGCTCTTCCTGAGCTCTCTGGGATGTCCCAGCAGATATCTGACATGTCCAGGATCCCCTGGGATTTCCTACCTGAGGAACAGTTTTAGACAAAGACATAAGAAAAGCCAGGGTTTCTGTGGAACTATAAAAATACAATTAAGATGTTGATTAATGTGATATTATTTGAACTTCAGAAAGATTGGGCATCTCCCTGAAGTCAAAGCATGAAACCAGTCAGTTGAGAGGCACTTGAATGACCAGAGAGCATCTGGAGGAGGAAATCTGGGAGCAATGGGAAGGAAAGGATCCAGCTGGTCTAGTGAAGAGATGTCCTTCTGCATGGCCATTTAAACAGGAGAGCTGGAAACACCTGAAGGAAGAGGGTGAAAAATATTACACTGAATGTTGGTGACAAAGGTAGAAAAGGAAGATCAGTATTTTTCTCCTCCATCAGTAGAAGAATCCAGTAGATCCAGGAAATTCCTGTTCCTGATGGGAAAACTTTGCCATTTCTTAAAAGTACTCAAATGACCCAGATAATAAAGATTTGCTTGTATATTATGGAACTGGCAGGTATTAAAACCTGTGCCCCTTCCAGGCAGACATCAGTTGTGTGCCCATGAACAGGCAGTGCCACTTGTGCCCTGAGGTGCCCAGCTGGGATTGGATCTCTCCAAGAGCACCTGAGGGAGAGCAGAGCACCTTGCAAGCTGCAGGTCCCTGACAGCCCACAGGGGCTCCTGTCCCATCAACATCTGCTCTGCTCCAGTCTGAAACAGGGCCCAGCATGGTGCTGGATCATCAGAGAGCTGAGGTGTGTGCTGGAATTCAATGCCCTCCCATCCCACAGCAGCCCTGCATTTCCCTCCTGCAGCCTTGGTCTCCAGCACAGCCATGGAGTGCTCTTTGGGCTCTGGACTGTTGCTGCAGCCCCCAAGGGCAGCTGAGCTCTGCCTTTGGCACAGTCAGGCCTGGGCAGCCAGGCCATGCTCAGCAATCCCTTGTGTGTGCCTGGCATCTTGCTGTCAGCCCTGGGTCAGTGGCTGCGTCCAGGCCCCTTTTTCTTTTCCTGTGCTGGCCCAGCCATGGTGGCCCAGCCCCTGTGCAGGCCCAGCCCAGGCCAGGAGCATTGCTGTGGAACAATGGTCGGCCCTTGTGCCAAACCAGTGCCCACAGCAGCCTTGGGGCTCTCCTGTGCCCCATGGCCTCCCCTGCTGGGCAGCCAGGTCAGCTCCTGCAGTATTGGCACCTGTGGGGCTGCACAGACAGCCCTGCCCCCAACCTCTGCCAGCCTCTGGGGGACAGCAGAGAGGCTGGCCAGGCTGGCCATGGCTGGGAACAGGCCCTGAGCCCCGCAGGAGGATGGAGCTGGGCCACAGCCAAACTCAGCCCAGGCCAAAAAGCTGGGCTCAGCAGCCAGGGCTGCCAAGGGCTGGGCACAGAGGCTGGCAACATCCCACAAATGTCCTGGGCCCCTCCCTGCTCTGTCCATGCCACCACACAAATGGAGCAGCCTCCTCTCTGGGCCACTTGCCTGTTTGCAATGCCTTGCACAGGCGCTGGCCCTGCCCTGCAGGCCTGGCCTGAGTCCTGCCCCTGCAAATGCTCAGCCAGGCTGAGATGGACACTGATGGTTTCTGGGCCAGGCTCTCCAGGAGCCCAGCCCAGCTCCCCTGGTTGATTCTCTGCCAGCTGCCCTGAGCTCTGGGCAGCACCAAGGGCCCTCCCCAGCCCAGCCCAGCCCCCTCTGGCCCCACAGCTCTGCTCAGGCCAGGCTGCTCTGGGCACTGGCCCCACAGCCTCAGCCCCTGCCAAGGGCACAGCAGCAGCTGCAGCTGCCACAGGACTCAGCCCCAGCCATGGGGAAGGTGCTTGGCCAAGGCCAAAGGAGGCTCCCCTGGCTGCCCTGCTCCCCTCAGCCTGAGGTGCTGAGAGCTCTGCAGCCCCTGCTGCCATCCCATCTGCCCAGGGCAGCACAAGAGCCCCCTTGTCCCCATTGGCCTTGGGGACCTCAAGAGCTGCTCCTGCTCCAGGCCCAGGGGCCCATTGCCCAAGCTGGGGCAGCCACAAAGCTGTGCCCATTTCTGTTCATTGCTGCTCTGATGGGGATGGATCCTCAGCCACTTGGAGGTTGATGATGAATTTTAATGTGACCCAAGGCCTCTTCTTTCACATTGGCTCTTCAGTTCAGGAATTTAATGAAAAAATGTCATAAACATTTGTTCAAAACACCTGAAGCAAAAAAAAAGCCCCAAGGAATAATCTGTTTTTAATTCTTCTGTGGTTAATTAACAGATTTCAGAAACTGTATTCAAAAGAAAATATACTGGCAAAAAACAATGCAGGAGAGGTTTTTGTCCTGTTTCTTTCCTGTTTATAGATTGATATCAGCAATGTCCAATTGATATTGACCAACCCCAGCCTCCTAATGGGGACAGTCTGGAGAACAGATAGGAAACATCAAGGACCTAATGGCCTGACAATCAGGGACATGTGGCCCACCCCTCCCCACCATTTCCCTCATCCCAGGCCCCCAGGCTCCTCCTATGGATCAGGAATGGTGTGGCCAGCAGGAGCAGGGCAGGGATTCTTCCCTGTGCTGGGGCACTGGCCAAACAGCACCTCAGTGCTGTGTCCAGTTCTGGGGCCCCAATTTAGGAAGGACATGGAGGGGCTGGAGCATGTCCAGAGAAAGGCAACAAGGCTGGGAGGGTCTGGAACACAAGTCCTGTGAGGAGCAGCTTGAGGAAGCTGGGGTTGTTTATCCTGGAGAAGAGGAGGCCCAGGGGGAGACAAGGCCAGTGTCAGGGCACAGGTTGGACTTGATGATGACCAAGGACTTTTTCCAACCTTGCTGATTCTGGGGATTCTCTGAAACCACCCTTGGAGCAGTTGCAGGATGAGCCCTGGGCCTCCTCTTCATTCTGCACCTGTTCCAGCAGCCCAGGTCCCTCAGCTTCTCCTGCCAGCCCCAAAGCCCATCCTGTCAGTCCTGCAGAGCCTCTGCAGCTCCCTCCTCATTGCCCAGAACAGGGAGCCCCAGAGCCAGACACAGCAGCCCAGATGTGCCCCTGGCCTGGGGTGCCTCTGGCAAGGAGCAGCACCAGGCACTGCAGGAGCCTGCAGACAATTCCTGCAGCACTTGTAGGATGATCCTGCTTGGCCCCAAGGAACATTCCCATGGTGCCAAATCAGGAACTGCAATGGGAGTAAATGAGAGAGGAAAGGGCAAACAGGGATGGGAATGTTTGCAGGGACCAGGGAACAGGGTGTTCACAGGCCTCATGGAGGGAAGAAATTTGTATCAGGAAAGAGTAAAGAAAGCAAAGGTGAAGCCAAGAAATGCTGAGGGCAGTTTTGGGGGTGGCTGCCAGGCAGCCCTGGCTCTGAGCAACAGCGTCTGCAGTGGGACAGGAAACTCCCAGCTGATGGGAACAAACTTTCTGGCTGAGTGCAGAGGCCAGGACAAAGCTGAGTGGTTTCCTGGTGTCCCCAGCCCTTGCTGGCCCCAGGGGCTGATGGCATTTGTGCTCCCTCAGGTTCATGTCCCCACAGCAACAGCATGGGGTGCTCCCACCTGCTGTGTGCAATGCAAACAGGGGCTGCTGAGCCAGTGCTGCCGTGTCTGTGCCTGCAAGGATGGGGCACCTGTGTGAGCTGGGGAGAGGCCAGGGCTGCAGAGGGGGATGTTGTTGGCAGCTCCATGAGGACAGCTCTGGGATGCTGCCCTGGGCTGTGCAGCGCACTGGGGATGGATCAGCCCCTGCTCTGCTGCTCCTTCCCATCTGCCCCAGGGCCCTTGCAGAGCCCCCAGCCATGCTGTTTGCCCCCAGCCTGCCCAATGGCCAGCCTGGGGCTGCTCTCACAGGGGTTTCTGTGCTGAGCATTGGCCTGGCCATGTTCTTGAGAGAGCCTGGGCAAGGAGCCTGAGCCCCCAGGGCCTGGCCTGAGGCGTCAGCGCCCCCAGCAGTGCCCATGGCCTGT